>QOCX01001178.1:22593-43853 GCA_005959815.1 Sarcophaga bullata | reverse complement strand
TTCTGCTGTGTACATTGTTTGTGTGTATTTAGAGCCACAGATGTAGTTTTTTCCATTGAGTAGGGCATCTAAACAATGGCAGAAACAAAAAATAGAAAAAATAGAAAAAAAACAACGAATTTTATGGCGAACAAAACAGCACAATAAACTGCAAAATAACATAGAAAATGCAAAGAAAAAAACTTTTTTTTTTTGGAAAAATTTTAAAACCAACACCCAAAAAAAAAAAAATTGATGCGACTCATTATGGCCTAAGGGATATCTATCCAAAGCATATACTTGTTCATGAATGGTAGAATAGTGAAAAAGGAATATAAAAACAACTATTGAATACCCTTTACTTGTTAGTAAGTTGCCAAGTACATGATGGTATATATCACAGCTTCATTTGCCATTTTAAATCTCACGTTTAAGGTAACAACACATTTGTTGAATAAGTAGCCAAGTTCGATACGAATGCTGTTGTAAAATAAGCTGAAGTCTACAATTTAAACACTAAAGTGCAATGCCTCGTAACCTCATTGTTTTACCCGCTCCATTACACCAATATTGCTTGAAAACGACATCAACTGCTTCGAGGAGATGTTATGATCTCCTCTCCTTTCATTTAGATTCTCTGTGCTCTATACATTCTAGTTTTCATGCTAACATAATTGCTTAGGTGGAAGTGTAATTCTCATGATTAGACTGTTGCATAATTCTGTGTATCCTTGTCTTTTTGACGTGATTATTCTTTTGTAGTGATCGTTGCTTGTGTATCTACTTAATCGGTTATTACAACCCTGTAGTCAGGATCGCAACCTTTCTTCTCACACCACCCATTTTGTTCATTTTAATCGCGAGTGGCGGGACCTACAATTTAAAAACGTTCTCGAACTACAGATTTTTAAGTAACTTTTCATGGCAGAAACTTTTTAGACAGAAGGCATTTAAGAAATATTTTTTAATACTTCATATTATTCAAAATGCCTGAGCTAATATTTGAACCACGGATTCTGGTCTAATAAGCCAACACACTATCTACTAACACGATCAGCTATGCACATTTAAATCGATAATGGATTACATGCTGTGCTAAAATAGTAGAGAACAAAAATACAAATGAAATAAGTAATAAAAATAATTCCATCATATCATATTATAATGTCAAAATCAATGTCAATCAGTTGGACTATATTAGAAATATTTATTTGGACTTTCACATTTTTGTAAGGCATACTACTTGTTTTTTAATATAATTTTGTCAAATGGAATATAAACAAATATTGCCAACTTTAATTGCGTAGGGTACAGAAGACACATTCCAATACAAAAGCAAATGAATGGTTGCATACCGTGACTGCAGTGTACAGTGGTTTACCAATCATTAGGATTCCAGCGGCATTAGATTCACAAAAACAGGACATATTTTGCATGGCAAAAAAAAAACTTTAAATTACTAAAAAAAAGAAAATTTTATTTATTCTGATCTAAATTACATCGAATAATATCGTAATTATATATTTTTATTGTATGGCGGTAAGTGTGTTTATTGCAGCCATATATTCCTCTTGTTAATTTCGATGAACTGAGCCATAACATAAGTTGTTTAAGTTTTACCCTCTATAAATGGTAATACTTTCTGTCTTTGTTTATTAGCCTATAATTTCCTTTGTTAACATATTTGATAAATATCTGGTATTCTTCAGGAATAGAGGCTTAAAGTTTTGAAATACAATAGGTTTACCATGTACAATTTTTATTACAGCTTCGCTCTATTTATACTTAATTTCATATCGATCTGGCATCTTCTAGAACTGTAAATTGTTTTTATTGCTGTTTTAGTTTTTTTGTTGTAAGTTTTGCAATTATTAGGTAATCTTTGTTTTTTCCCTATTCCCGTAATGTCTTTGTTTGTTCCTTTTTAATATAAAAATTTTACTGGCGGGTCTAGACCTTTATAAAAAACCTTCCGCATAACATTCCATGATCAGGGATCGGCTTTTCTTAAATTTAACACGATGTACCGAATGGATCGAAGCTTATTATGCTGGCATATTTTGTTTCATTCTAGGCACAAACCCAGAAGAGTATGCAGCGCCTGACAAAAGTCTGCAGTATAAAAACCACAATCACCCTTCAAGGCTGTTCAAAAAGGCAATGAATTTAAACATCGCGTACAATCTGGTTATCCAAACGCCAACCTGACGATTCTGCTGTGTTACATTGTTTGTGTGTATCTAGAGACAGATGTAGTTTCCCCATTTGAGTAGGGGATCTAAACCATTGGTCAGAAACAAAAGAAATAAAAAAAAAAAAAAAAAAACGCGAATATTGGATGGCGAATAACTTCCATGATTCAGAGGTCCCTTTCTTTAAAATTGTAGTTAACTTTAACACGATGTAGAATGGATCGAAGCAACTGAATGCATTTGAAACAAATGCCTCTAAAAAAGACATAGGCATGGTAGTGGTGCTATACTGTTTGGTATACTTGTAGGACAAAGTTTAATGGTTTCCTTCACAAAGAAAGGCCAATCAATAACAAGCTCATTGCAAAATTAAAGCGATTAAGATATGGAAGAATAGGCTACATCTGTCGGAAAATGTAAGGAAATGCCTCAGTCATCAATTATGGATAGATAGATAGATTCGATAGATTTAGTTCGTATACTTTTCAAGAAAAAAACTTAAAGGGAATAGTTCGGTAGTGCAAGGTTTGCTAACAGTCAAGAGGTAGGAGTCAGTAAGACAGTTCAGTTGATAATTAAAAAGTTATCGAACATATTGAATGCCGCTGGGAAAAGAGTGTAAAACAAAAACAAAATCTGCTAAGAAATAAAGATTTTTTTTTTATTTCTACAGTCTTATTAAAAAGTTGGTTTATTAGGCTAGAGCTCTCAAGTTTAAGCCTCAGTTCTAATATATAAAAAAAAATTTTTTTTCTTCTGGCAAAAGCTGTAGGAAAAAATGAATTGAAGAGATAGTGCGTTGGCTTATTAGACGTAAGGTTACGGTTCAAACCTTTGGTCAGACAACTCAAACAAAACGAAAAAAAAAATTCTGTAGGCGACTTCCTCTTAGCATATTTCTGGCAAAGGATTCTGACGGTAAATACAATTACCATGAAAAGTTTCTCAAAAATTTGTCGCTAGGGGTTGATTTTAAATTGAAATATAAAATTAACGCACAGGACATAAGTGGTGTGAGAAGCTAGGTCAGAATTCTGATATATTTGAATGTCGTTTGTGTATAGTTTTTTTAATGGTCACCTAAAACCACTGTAAATTCTCTAATAAACTCGAGGTTTTTTATTTATCGTTTGTATGTATATCCGTCTGTCGAACTCTATCAGTGTATATGTATGGGGGACAGGTATAGATGATAGATGTTCTTTCTTTTTTTTTTTTTTTTGTTTTTGTTTTTGGGATCTGTCGCATTGAATTGAAAAATGCCAATGGTGTTAGAATTTCTATTTATTTACTATTTATGAATATGCATGCATGTATGTGTGTGTGTGTATGATTGCATTCACCATTTTATTGGGGTAGAGTTTACAAAGAATATTTTAAATTTAATACAACACGTATAAATTTATCGTTTTAAATTAGAACTTCTGTTGAGCTTAAGTTTCTAGCAGTTTAGAAAAAAAAAAAAATAAAAAAATGTGCAACAAAAACAACCAATAATTCATAATTCAACAGCACAACATGCAACACATGTTGTGTGCCTCAAATGCATGCTGAGCTCGTTGTGAGCTTCTTCGATTTCAGTTTAAAATATTTTCCTTCATATTCCTTCAAAGCGTTTCTGTTTTTTTTTCTTTTCAATTCTTTTCTTTCGTTCTTTTGTTATGCTTCTTCATGATTTATAGTCTTTTAGCATTATTCTTCTATTTATCCACAATTTAGGTTTTTATTTTCAAATATTCTTCATTTTTACTCGTTTTCTTTTTGTATATGAAATAATGCCGATATATAAACGGATCGAGAAGACGAGAAGGGAAATGATTGTATAACAGAAAAAAAAAGAAAAAAAAAAAAACTACAGAATCTATGAATTATGAATGTGTTTTATTTTGAGAGAATATCCATCCACAAGGTTGGTTGGTTCATGATGTATTATGGGTAAATAATATCAAGATGAGGCCAAAGATAAATTGCATTATTTTGGTAGGAAAATAAATGCGAAATGTGCGTGTGTGTGTGTGTAGCACGATATGGGAGCATCATGATTATATCTATGAAATATTGGTGATTAAGGTTTCAAAATTGAATTTTAATAAAAAAAAAGAACAAAAAAAAATACTCATAAGAATTAAGATAGCACAGAGAGTGAGAGAGAGGGAGAGAGAAATAAAGAAAGGGAGATAGAGAGAAAGAGAAAGAGAAAGAGAGAGAGTTTGCAAGACAATAAATGAAATTGAAATCAAGTTTCTAAAAAGCTTACAAAATTATTTTTAACACCATTTTATATATAGGGTGGGTCATTTAAAAGTTTAAACTTAAAAATACAAAAAAAAAAAAAACAAAAGCGGTTTGAAATTTAAAATTTTTTTTCTGTTGTGAAGTACCTTAGGTTCGGTTAGGAATGGAATATTATTTCATACATACGACTGCCACGGCTGGTCTCACAGGACCTCATTCGATCGCATCAATTTTGCTGCATATTTTCGAATGCATGGGATCGTATCTCGGCCTTCACATACTCAATTGTCTCTGATTTGTCGGCATAACACATGTCTTTAACGGCGTCCTACACAAGATAGTCCAACGATGTCATAACTCAGCTCCTTGACGGCCAATTTAAATAACCATTTAGGCTAATTAAATGGCCATCAAAATTTTGACGTAATAAATCGATTGTGAGATGAGATGTGTGGCAAGTTACACTATCCTGTTGAAACCAAACAACGTTCACATCAATACCATGAAGAGCGGGTACATAAAAAATCAGTTATCATGGTACAATAGGTGCCTCCATTGAGCTTAATGGTTGAAATACTGACCAGTGATGCCTCCTCCCCATAAACCACAGCAAACAATCACTCGTAATGGATGCCTTGGCTTCTGTAAGACCTCGTGTGAGATTTCTGAGAGCCCCAAATATGGCAATTTTGTTTATTAACGTACCCACCAATAAGGAAATGAACTTCATCCAAAAAAATTGGTTGGCAAAATTGACATCATCGTGCCTTTTTCGTTGACCCAAGGTTGCTCAAGCCTTAATCGATTCATTATGTTCAGTGGAGATAATATATTGAATTTTATGATGGAACAGAGTGACATAAGTATCGCCACATCCGATGGTACAAATTTAAAGCAGCAGATGGCCCACATGATATAAGTATACGGTCTTTAACTAAGCACTTCCTATCTTTGAAAAGATGCCATCAAAATTTTATACTCGTTTGAAAGATGTATTGATGTACGCATGGAAAATAATATCGTTTAGACATCTGCCAATACTTCTGCATGTGGAGTCCATTCGCAATGTTCAATTTTCTATAACTTTGGCGCATAAATCAGGCTAAATTTGACCATTAGCATGGCTTGTATTGGCTTTGACGACCGCTGTAGTTAGTGGCATACACCCACCATTTAAGAAAACTTTACAAAAAAGTCTAACTGGGCCAAATCGCACGTTCTTGGTGGAGAGTTTATATCACCTGCTAACAGTTACTGTCAGAGTAATGTGGATCGGTACCATTGTCAGCTTACATGGCCTGCATGAATCAATGATTTTTCGGATTGTGGATTTCATCCAGAAATATTTTTCAATAGTTGACTGTCCCGAAACCCTTGCAGAGAACATTGTTTATAAGCGTTCACAGTAATGACAACTAATTTGAAAGATTTTTGAAGAAGGTATTGTATTGGGTTATTAGACGTGAGGTCATGGCTGAAACTCTGAGAATAAATAGGAGTTTCTCAAAAATCTTTCATTTGAAGTGACTTCAGCCACTCATGGATAAAATTATCACACACAACATACGTGGTGTAAGAAATTTGGTCGTAATCCTGACAACGACATAATTTTACCACTCATAGACATCGACATAAACAGAGGAGACTTTAGTAGAAATTTAATTGTTGGAAGACAGTGATGTTGCATGCAACTATTGCACGCAAAAAGTACATTCGCAAATAAAATGAATTAATAGGTGTTGCCCTTAGCGATCTTTATCTGCAATTTATTGTACATATGCTCTCTGCTTTTAATACGTTTCACTTTAACTCTCCGTAGACTCATGTAAACTGTACCAAAGTAATTTTCTGTAAGAGTTCTTACGTAGGATTTGCTGTTTGGAAAAAGAAACACAGTTGCCGTTAGTTACACGCCGTCAAAGGCAATGTATGTAAACAGTACCAGAAAAAGCAAAAAAAAAAAAAAAATGGAGAATGTTTAATGCAAATTATAATACCGCTGAACATCTGACGCTTAGTATGTGCTCAGAAGATACGAACTAAGATAACGATAATACCATCACACACATGTGTCATCTACACGTTGCTAGGAAGCGTAAACCCAGGTTATGGTATGTTGGTTTTTAAGGCATCACCAACATTTTCCAATACCACAAACTATATAACAATCCACAAACACCCCAGTTTTCATTGAAACAGTCAACCAGCCAACCAGTTAGTTAACGTTGTAACCAATTCCTGCATGTAAATAAAGACAGACACACACTAACACTAGCACACGTTTGTAACAGCACAACACAATTGCGTTGACATTTGTGCTTTCCAGGTCGTTGATTAACATGCTGCTACTGCTGCTGATAGTGGGACTGGCTGTAACAGCAACGACCAGAAACGTGCAACAGCGATTGTATTATTATTTTAAGCAGATAATGTTGCCCGGTATGAATAGGTTTTGTTGAACAGTTTGTTCTTGTGTGTCTTATCCTTGCCTGATATGCTTTGGTTTGTCTTGTGTGTGCCTGTGCAAGGCGCAAATATTGTTCGTGAATCTGTAGTTTTGTCCGTCCCGTTAGCCTGTCTGTCCACTTTCACATTGCGGTAATCGCTTTTCTGTCATCTTTAAAGCATTTATTATTAAAGAATATAAAACATAATTATGGGCCACGTTTGCGGATCATAAATTTCCATAGAAAAGCATTGTATGCAGACTTATATTTTCCTTCTCCCTCTCCTTCTCCTTCTCATCCTTTTCCTTTTCCTTTCTTTTTTTTTCGCTTGTCGTTTTATTTTTATTAAAGAATATTTTGCTTTTAAAGCATATCCATCCATTTATATAATAAAAGAGAATTATTTTTCATCATAAACGTTAATACACCTGATGTTGTATGTATATGCTGCACTATAAATATATCTGCCTGCTCCTCCTCTGTTAAAAGTTATGCAACACTTTGCGATGCGGTTTACCTTTGCTAGAGTTGCTGTTGCATGAGTAAATTTTTAATAAGAATTCACTTTTTTTTTTGTGTGACTGTATTTGTGTGTGCATAAATAATAGTGGTGTTGGGAATGTTATGATACTGAGCTATTGCGTAAATGAGTGTGTGAAATTAATGCATTAACGATATTAAAAACATAACCTTAGGGACAGAAAAAGGTGGTGCATAGATTTAACATGACCTGTACAAAAGTGTAGAAGGTCATTCAATTACTTTTTTAATGTAAAATGTAAAAAATGGTCATGTAATAATAAAAAAAAAATAAAAACAGAATCCCAAGTACCCAATATGTTTGATTGTTTGGTGCGTCTTGTGGAGCCGACGCATCATTGGCCCACATTTCTTTGAAAATAAGGACGGCCCCGCCACTATGTTCAATGGCGATACCTAACACACCATGATAACTGATTTTTTTGTAACCGCTCTTCATGGTATTGTTATAAACGCTGTTTAGTTTCAGTGTTTGATGGCCGTTTAAACAGCCGAAATGGTGATGCCAGTTGGCCGCCACGAAACTCCGATTTGACACCGTTGGAGTATTAGCTGTGGGGCGGCGTTAAAGAAAAGTGTTGTGTCGATAAACCAGAGACAATTGGCTATCTGAAGGTCAACATTTGTGGTGCCATTGTCGAGATATGATCCCATACACTCGAAAATGGTGTTAAACAATACTACGTTTCTTCGTTGTTAGCGTATTCTATGGTGAGCTAGATTTAAAAATGTTCCTTCGAAGATTGATCTTCTTCAAGCTAAAGAAGTTGCACATCGCCACATATCATATGGGACAAGGGCATAAGAATATTTCAAGTAACTGTACAGTGCATGCACTGGCCAGATGTGGCCCAACCATCGAAATCTCAGATGAAGTTCTTCTTTTAAAGACCTGCATCTTATAAACAACGTTAGAATGCCCGCAGAAAATCTGGCCAAAGCTGGATAGCAATTCAACAAAAAGACTGCTTGAACTTCAAACGAGTATACTCAGTATAATAGTAGTAGTCTGGACCATTGGTGGGCATGCTTGAGAAGTGCTTTGGTCTTGGCCATCCAGCAAAGAATTTCTACAGAAACTGTAGAGGAAAGAAAGAGAAGGAAATTGTATGTGAAATGCTCTATCTGCTGAAAAAAAGTACAAATCTAATATACATAAACACCACCCTCTCTTTCCTCCTTTGTTTTTCATCATTATTGCTAGTTTCAATACTCTGTACTGTATGAGTTGGGGCCATGAGTGTCTATCCCAGTGGCCAACCAACTGAAATCTTATTAATTAATTAACATTCTTAAAGATTCAAAGCAAAAATGGTAGATAATAAGTGCTACAACAACAACTAACAACATTTTCAAAATGGATTTTTTTTAAAGTCATTCTGTCAACCTATATAATCAAGACCGATGTTAAAGTTCTACTACAAATGTCATGCTTTAAATGCCATTAATTAAATGCGATTTAAAAATTCACTTTCTCAAGACTTTCAAGAATTTGTGGGAGGCATTAAATTATATTTTTATTGTGCTCTATAAACATAAACAATTTTTATTAATTGCTTTGCCATTTGAACAAATTTGAGACAAGGAAAAAGTGTGGCCAATTAAATAATTTGAAATAATTCCGTTGAAGAAATCCGTAGCATACCAAGAATTGCAAACAAATATACTATTGCATAGCCTTTAGGCTGCTTGTTTGTATTACATGAAAGAGTATACCTTTAGGCGTAATCATCAACATTAATTGCCAGCAATTAATTTCAATTGTGCAAAAATTTTAGTTCTTTCTTCTATTCGCTTTGCTTTTTTTTTGTTTGTTTGCTTTTTATTCTATACATTAACCAACTCTGTCCATGCAAACCAACGAATACACTTAAATTCCCTTATAATACTATTTAATGCCATTAGCTTAATTTGTATTTTTCTCTGTAAATGAAACCTCTTTTCATTTTGTTCTGTTTTGTGTTTCTAATTTTTTTTTGTTGTTTGCGCTGAAGCTCTTTGAAAAAAACAAAAAAAAAAAAAGGAAAAAAGTAAGAGAAACATATTGTAGAAGTTTGGTTAAGAACATTAGGATTATTATCAGAATGAGCAGCGGCAGCATTAGTTGCTGTAAGGGGGTAACGGAGCAAGTGAAAACATATCCGTTAACATTAGATCTATTACGTGGGTTATTCCCTACGAAAATAAATGAATTTTTCATTTGTTTCTCTTTTTGGTACTTAATCTACAAATTACTACAACTACTAATGTTGTTGTTGGTGTTGTTGCCACATCTAGACTGGAAGCCAATGTTGTCCCTAACCTACTCTGCTCTACTATTTTATTTAGTGCTCCATATCAGTTCGTTATATCACCATGTTCACATTGAGTAATCCCAAAGGCCAACCAGATACAAAAATGTTTCAAACACTAACAACTTAACACACAGCTTCTGAATTGTCTCTCCTATCCTATACTATCGCATCATATTCTCCCTTCCTTCATACATACATATCTGCTTGGCCGTCTTTTATGTCTGGTGGTGTATTTTTGTTTTTGTTTTTTTGTTTTTTATCCTTGGCGTAATATTCTATGTTTCTCTCATCGTTTTTACTATCAAATCACTTAAACAGCTGCCAATTGACCCTTTATGTTGTTTTTCATCTCTTATTCTCCTAACATTTCTTCGTTTTTCATGCTCTTCTAACACCAGTTGTCTAGTAATGGCAGCATTTTTGTGTTTGTGAATTATAGCTCCATAACGTAAGTTTGTGTATGAACGGGAGGGAGGATAAAATTCCAATGGAATTTGCCACTGTCTTTTGGCCCAGTTAATGAATGATGCTGGTAACACTTTAGTTTTTAGTCTCATTTTTTTTTCAGCAACGTTTGGTATGTTTTTCGGTAGTCATACTCATAGTCGTGGTCTTCGAAGTTCAACTTGAATTTGGTTTCGATAAGTAGTGTTCGATAAGCATTTTGTTAATTGCCAAAGTACTGCGAATGAAATTGTTTTATTTTATCCCGAGAAATTTACTGAAAGATTTATTGTTTGTTACACAAATACCCATTGTCGAAATCGTCTGTTACTCCCTTCTATCTTTTGGTTTTTCTACACTTCTCCACTCAATTGTTTTTTTTTTTTTTGATTTTTCATTTCAAGTGCTCTTTAGTTAGTTAAGAAGGCAAGTCCAGCTAAAAATCATTTAATATTTTAAGGAGGCCAGATTTGTTTGTTATTATACTGGTTTTCCAATTGAAATTAGTGTTACTTAAGTGTAGCACAGTGATTCTGTTATTGAGTTGATTATGACTGGCAAACGAATTTTAGTCGAATGACGAATAAAATTAAATATTTTTCCCAACACGATCAATACAGAGTAGATGCCCACTGATGATCATTGAGTTCAAACTACGAAATTAAATGGTGGAAGGGTGCAAAGAGAGAGTAGTGTTATATGAAATTAAATTTGGCAGGAAAAGCTCGTAAAGGCGAGTCAATTAAGTTTTGAAACATAGTACTTTCAATGAAACGAAAACTGCATTGCGAAAGTACTGGCATATTTATTTTCGGCCTCTAATATAAACGATCGACCTTAGCGTAATGTCACCGCTATTTAAATGCAATGTAAACGTAATTTAACCGTAATTTAAATGTAATGTAAACGTAATATAAGCGAAGTGTAAACTGAATGTAAACGCAATGTAAACGTTGTGTAAACGTAGTGTAAAAGTAATGTAAACGTAATGTAAAAGCGATATAAACGTAATGTAGACGTAATTTAACCGAATTGTAAACGTAATGTAAACGTAATGCAAACGTAATTTATCGGTAATGTAAACGTAATGTAAACGGAATGTAAACGCAATGTAATGTAATGTTAAAGTAATTTAACCGTAATGTAAATGTAATGTAAACGTAATGGTAACGCAATGTAAACGTAATGTAAACGTAGTGTAAACGTAGTGTAACATAGTGTAAACATAGTGTAAAACGTAGTGTAAACGTAGGTGTAAACGCGTAGTGTAAACGTCATGACTGATCATTGAGTTCAAACTACGAAATTAAATGGTGGAAGGGTGCAAAGAGAGAGTAGTGTTATATGAAATTAAATTTGGCAGGAAAAGCTCGTAAAGGCGAGTCAATTAAGTTTTGAAACATAGTACTTTCAATGAAACGAAAACTGCATTGCGAAAGTACTGGCATATTTATTTTCGGCCTCTAATATAACGATCGACCTTAGCGTAATGTCACCCGTATTTAAATGCAATGTAAACGTAATTTAACCGTAATTTAAATGTAATGTAAACGTAATATAAGCGAAGTGTAAACTGAATGTAAACGCAATGTAAACGTTGTGTAAACGTAGTGTAAAAGTAATGTAAACGTAATGTAAAAGCGATATAAACGTAATGTAGACGTAATTTAACCGAATTGTAAACGTAATGTAAACGTAATGCAAACGTAATTTATCGGTAATGTAAACGTAATGTAAACGGAATGTAAACGCAATGTAATGTAATGTTAAAGTAATTTAACCGTAATGTAAATGTAATGTAAACGTAATGGTAACGCAATGTAAACGTAATGTAAACGTAGTGTAAACGTAGTGTAAACATAGTGTAAACATAGTGTAAACGTAGTGTAAACGTAGTGTAAACGGTAGTTGTAAACGTCATGACTGAGACATTGAGTTCAAACTACGAAATTAAACTGGTGGGAAGGGTGCAAAGAGAGAGTAGTGTTATAATGAAATTAAATTGGCAGGAAAAGCTCGTAAAGGCGAGTCAATTAAGTTTTGAAACATAGTCTTTCAATGAAACGAAAACTGCATTGCGAAAGTACTGGCAATTTATTTTCGGCCTCCTAATATAAACGATCGACCTTAGCGTAATGTCACCGCTATTTAAATGCAATTGTAAACGTAATTTAAACCGTAATTTAAATGTAATGTAACGTAATATAAGCGAAGTGTAAACTGAATGTAAACGCAATGTAAACGTTGTGTAAACGTAGTGTAAAAGTAATGTAAACGTAATGTAAAAGCGATATAAACGTAATGTAACGTAATTTAACCGAATTGTAAACGTAATGTAAACGTAATGCAAACGTAATTTATCGGTAATGTAAACGTAATGTAAACGGAATGTAAACGCAATGTAATGTAATGTTAAAGTAATTTAACCGTAATGTAAATGTAATGTAAACGTAATGGTAACGCAATGTAAACGTAATGTAAACGTAGTGGTAAACGTAGTGTAACATAGTGTAAACATAGTGTAAACGTAGTGTAAACGTAGTGTAAACGTAGTGTAAACGTAGTGTAAACGTAGTGTAAACGTAATGTAAACGTAGTGTAAAAGTAGTGTAAACCTAATGTAAAAGTAATGTAAACGTAATGTAAGCGTAGTGTAAACGCAATGTAAACGCAATGTAAACGTAGTGTAAACGTAGTGCAAAAGTAATGTAATGGTAATGTAAACGTAATTTAAACGTAATGTAAGCGTAATGTAAGCGTTTGAGACAATGGCAAAGTAATGATACATTTTATCGGATGCAAAAGATGCAAGCAGTAAAGAGGTCAGATGGAATATAACGTTTGAGCCTAATTTAAATTGTCGTATTTTGCAGATGATATTTGTCATTTACATTCCTTAAAGTTATTGAATGTTGAGACAAAAATTGTTAGTAAGAATGTCTTCTACCGACCTATGGGTAAACTTGGAAAGGTGTTTAGCAAACAAGACAGATTTTAATGAACATAAGAACAAACTTATTTATTTGACCTTTAAAGCCATCGTTTTCTAAAACGGTGCAACGGTACAGGAACCAGGCCCAGCTTCCTAAATCACCGATTTTACTCACGAGTAACAAGACCTATAGTTAACCCCGAAACGATTGCTTATTTCATAACAATATGTTAGCCTTTCCCAGAACACTGCTGATAAGAGAATGAAGGCACAGTTAGGGCTAAAACTCTCGAACAAATTCCAGGCTTATTATCTCACGATTATTATTTGCTAAAGAACTGTGAGAACAAATACAGTTTGTGGTTTGAATTTCATTTCGTTTTTATTAATTTCAGTTGAAGCAGTGCTTTTACTTTTAGTTTTTTTTATTATATCTGGCCACCTTAATATCATAAAACAAGCAGGGAGAAAAAAGAATTGATAGCACTTGAACACATTTTGTCGATTATCTTAATGGTTTTTACGATGTGTAAGAGCGAGCGTTTACGTCTTTTTTTACATTTAGAATTAGTGGCCAAAAGGATTCCATTACGAAGATATTAAAGAAAATCGACAGTTTTATAGGTGCATGATGTATATGTGTGTGTGCGTTTTTTAAACATTGTAATTGATAGCAACGTTGTAATTCATTTTTAAAATATAAATTGAAAGAAGTTAGTAAGGGTTAAGAGCAAAGATTAACTTCTAGAATTTCAAATTATCAGCAAAAGTGTGTTACACAGGGATTCCTAGAAGTCTATGGAGGGTAATGGAGTTTCTTAAATTCTTTGAAATTTTTAAAAATGATTTTCAAATACTAAAAGGATCTGTAAAAAGAAATTGTTCATGCCCATAATGCATAAAGTCATCAATGTTGTGGATTTGTGTATTGCAACTCTTTCTACAGGTAGGACTATTACCGGCAGCTTTCTAATAAATTGAATGTTCAATTTACACAAGCCAACAACAAGAGTTGTATTGCTTAATGGCTTACTAATATTCCGATATAGAAACGCATACATACTTATGCAAGACAATAATTGGTAGTCAATGATAATTGAATTTGAGTGAATCCAGAGTTGTCTGAGCTGATATGATACTTTGTGTTTGAGGTTTTCCTTGCTTGAGTCAATACATCAGCAATAAACAGTTCACTTCAAAAGCAAGTAAACGAAAGGAGTAAACTGGGAGTATTATTTTGTATTTTGCCTTTAAAAATCTAATCGAAAAACAAAAGCTGTAAAACTAGTATGCTTTGAAGTGTCTTTTGCCAAGTTTTTAAAAAGCCTTTAAAAATCAAATGCATAGTAAGGCTTACTGCAATATAATTGCAACATTTTTCCAATTAAGGAACAAACAGTTCTAAAGTGCATCAAATGAATCAAAATCTTTGTTAAAGAAGGAGCGGAATAGCATGGGACAACTTTTTTCTCCTTTAAAGAAGCTTTTTATCAGAGAAAAAGGATGAATTCATGAACTAAACTCGATTGAAAGAAATGTGTTTTCAATTTTATAAGGACAACATTAAAGGCCCTTGAAGTTCAAGTTAAGGCCCTTGATGTTCAAATCGGACGAAGAATAGCTTTTGTTGTGAAATAGAATTGTTCCGATTAGAAATGGAATATTATTTCACTCATATGGCTGTTGCGGCTGGCCTCACAGTACCTCATTCGATCGGACCAATTTTCGTGCACTTTTTCGAGTGCATGAGGTCGTATCTCTGCAACGGCATCACTAATGATCGAACATCTTTAACGTCGCCCCATAGAATATAGTAAAGCGGTATCAAATCGCTTCTTGACAGCCAATTGACATCTCAAACTTTTGATTCAATAAATTGATTGTGGCATAAGCGATGTGGCAAGTTGCATCATCCTGTTGACACGAAACATCGTCCACATCTTACAATGAAAAAATCAGTTATCATGGTGGATGAGATGTCTTCATTGACCGTAATGGTTGCACCGTTCTTATTTTCAAAGATATATGGGTGTCCGCTCCACAAAGCCATACCAAACAGTCACACGTAATGAGTGTACTGGCTGCTGTAAGACCACGCGTAGGTTTTCTGAGCCCCAAATACAAATTATTTTGTTTATTAACATTCCCACCAGAATGAAAATGAGCTTCATCCAAAAAGATGTTTTTTTTTTCTTTTGGCAAAATCGACATCATTGTGCAGTTTCAAGTTGGCCATCTGGCGAAGCAGAAACAAAGCGGATGTCATGCGGCTTCAACTCTTGAACCAATTGAACTTTGTAAGGCATCAAAGAGAGAGAGAGATCTTTTCGCAAAATTCAACGTAAGCTGGTGCGTGTTATGTTAAATGTTTCAGAACGATAACAAGTTGATGTTAAAGAATCCTTAAGCGCACTCTCAGCCACAGCTTCGATATTTTCAGGTGTATGCAGTGTATGAGCAATGAAACCAGTTTCACGAACTTTAGCAATAAACTTGCGTATACCGGCCCACTGTTAGTCCTTCTCTGCGACCATATTTTGTACAATATTTTCGTACAAATTGATTTTGTTTTGCAAATAAATTTCCAATGAATCCTAACATTCCTCAAGTGTTAATCGTTCAGAGGAGATAATACACTGAATGTTATGCCAGAATAGAAGATAAGATTCGAAATAAGCGACGGTTCAAATTTAAACCGATAGATGACCCACCTCATAAAATAACGATAAGCAGGACTTATTTTTATAATAATATTCGTGACTATAAAGCATTGGTGCAAAACTGAGTATAGCATTTTCAGCTTTCAATGACAAACATGAAATCCAAATTTGACTGTAATCCTTTCTTTGGCTGTTTTATATATCAAGCAATTAATTAATTTCCATTAGTGTAGCATATGCTTTTATTGAAATTTCATTTCCTTTTGTGGTCCGGTGTAATACAAATTTCTTAAACCATAACGTGCTGTTTTATTCAAATAATGGCCATAAAGAGAGCAATAATCGGAGTTGGTAGTGTATGAATTACCACCACCACCACAACAATAACAATAATTCATTAAGAAAAACTGCATAGTATTTATGGCAAGGAGAACTTTTGGTAATAATTATTGCCAGTATAAGTGATGAGAAACGGAAGTGGTAATAGCCAGAGGTGGATAACTAAACCAATGAAATATTAGTTTTACGAAAGCAAAAGAAAAAAAATGGAGAATGAGAAATTTTTATAATTTAAAAGCAGTTTAAAAGCTTTAGCTTAAAGGTATTTTTACTTTCTCAATTATATATGCAAACATATCTAACAACTTATTATGTTTCTCCCTGCCATATAGCATTTCCATGCCGAAACTATTAAACAATAAAGTATTGTTTTAATAAAAGTTTCCGTTGGTTAGATGAACATTAAAATTTTCTACATAAATATACCATAAATAAAGGCAAAAATTTAGTTTCCCTAGCCATCAGTATAATTGGCATAAAGTCTTCAGTATAAAGAAAAAAAAGAAAAAATTAAGGAGACCATATTTTTTGAAAAACCCCTAAATAAACACATCGTAGTGAAAGAAAATTTTTTAGGAAAAATTAGTCGAACCACTCATGTTGTTGACAAGCAAGAGTTACAACGGAAAACAAAACATTTTTACTTAGTCAGTTCGTCAGACCTCACTCCTCACTCCTCACTCACACAACTAAATCAAAAACTCAACTGCTGTTTTTATTGGACACCGAACAGGACATGTCCAATTTCTTAATATTTTACCAGAAACTGAATAGACCCGCACGGGATGTGGAAAGGGGAATAGCAATGTTTAGTAAATATTCATTTAATTTAATTCCACTTTCCATTTGTTCGTTTTCAGCATTTGTTTGTCGTTCATTTTGACTTGCAAACAAAGGAAACCGGAAATCAATAGTGGTTCTGGTGAAAACCTCTTGTTATTTTCAAATGCGATTTTTTTTTTGCTTTCTGTTTCCTTTTAGAAGACTTTCTGACTCGTTTTTTTTTTTTTTTTTTTTGGATGGGTGTTTGGTTGATACTCTACTATGAAAAGGCAACAGAAAAAAAGAAGGAAAATATTGGGAAATAAATATTAAGGCACACAATACAACTGCAAAATTTCAATGAGTTGTTAAAGTCATTAACAGCTAGCTACAAAATGGTTTTGTGTATTAAATTGGCCACTTCTGTACACCATTTACTAAAGAAATTTGTAAACATGAAGATTCAACACAGTGACAGTAAACGGAAACCACTTGTTCTCTCTCATTTTCGAATGATCTTTAAGGAACTTTTTTTTTTTTTTGGAAACAAAAAAAAGAAAATTTCGTATAAAATTTGGCCACAGAAAAAGACCAACAGTGCCCGGTATATGGAAGTTTATTGCTGAACTTTGTGGAACTGATTTCATTGTTGATATGCCAAGACGTAAGTGTGCTCGTACAGGGCGTGTTTCTGAAAATATTGAAGCTGTGGCTGAGACATCAACATCAACTCATTATCGTTCTCACGAACTAAATATTTCACATACCAGTTCATGTAGAATTTTGCGAAGAGATCTTGGTAAGACGCTTTACAAAGTTCAATTGGTTCAAGAGTTGAAGCCGCATCCGCTTCGTCTTCGCTTCGCTAAATGGGTCTAAGAGTAACTGCTCAATCTTGTTGATTTTGCTACAAAAAGAAAAAAAATCAACTTTCCGAATGAAGCTCATTTTCATCATGGTGGTTAGGCTAATAACCAAAATAACCATATTTGGGTCTCAGACCACAAGTGCTCTTACAGAAGAAGCCAGTGCATCCATTGCCAATGACTGTTTGGTGTGGCCCATATTTCTTTGAAAATGATAACGGCGCAACCATTACAGTCTATGGTGATACCTATTGCACCATGATAACCCATCTTTTTTGTACCCGCTCTTCATGGTATTGATGTGAACATTATTTGCTTTCAAGGAGATAGTGCAACTTGCCACACATCTGATGTTACAATCGATTTATTGCATTAAACGTTTGATGACCGTTTAATTAGCCAAATTGATGATATTAATTGGCCGCCTTGAAGCTGCGATTTGACACTGTTGGACGATTTTCTGCAGGGCTCTGTTCAAGAAAGGGCGCCGACTGAGCAGAAACAATTGAAGATATTTGAAGGCTAACTTTCGGTATGCCACTGCCGAGATACGAAAGTGCACGATAGCCATACGAATGAAAAAATAATCCTTTTCTCACCAAAACAATTGTACTTCACAACAAAAAAATTAATTTGACAAAATTTGAAATTATTAAATGGCTTACCCTTTACTATTTGAGCATGCAGTTTCCGAAAACTGGGAAAGAGAGAATAAGCAAACCAAGCGTTCTAAACTTATCATATTTTTAATCTCTTATATGTATGTAATCTTGTGTGTGTTCTTTTAAATTTAATTTCGTTAATAAATATTTCAAAATATTTTTCCCATTAAATTATAGAAAATTGGGTAAAGAAAATAAAATAAAAAAAATTTTGAATTTAATAAACCGTTAATTGAAAAAAGGTCTAGAAAGAAAATAAAGCGTATCCCATTTTCATTGCTTTTGTTTTATAATTTAAACCGAATATTTTAAAAGGAAATTTATATTATGAAACCCCATGTAAAAAAAGAGGATCTTTTATGAAAAAAAAAAAAAAATTTTTTTTGCCCAGAAATAGGTTTCATAAATAGACACGCAAATATTAAAGTGCCATATAGACCGCAAAAAAAACGTGAGTAAAAAAATAATAATAATTAGGATAACAAATATTTTTTTTATTGAATAACCATAGACTTGCACAGTATTTCATGAATTTTTTTCTTTTTATTTTTACGATTCAACAGAATTCATATTTTTTTTTTGCATATTGGTTCTTATCTTTGGTTGCTACTGTGGAAATGCTAGGGGACATTATAGGTTGTTAAACAATAAGCATGTATTCAGCCGTCCTGACCATAACAGCACTCTGTTCTACTTCAGCTACGGCGACATTTGATTTACTCAATTGGCTTTTCCTCTAATTTTCTATTGAATCAGATGATCGAGTTAGCGAAAGTAAGGTACAATGCAGTAACTATAAACCCAACTTCGAATATGGATATGCACTAACACTCTCCATGGAGAGATGTAAACATATTAAGGGCAATTACATGCTTCTTTAGAATATTCTTGATGGGGTGTTTGAGTTTAGGATTCTAACTACAAACGATATTGAGATTGCAATGATAGTTGCATGAGAGTATTTTCGCTGAAAGTCTGCTGCTTTGATCGAATAGTTAGGCTGTGACCAAGTTCATCCCCTCCACGATCTCTGGATATTTCTAGGAGATATTTGTAATTATAACTCTTATATGTCCTCCTGGAGGACAAGCCGTAATATTAATAAGACTAAGTCTAGTAGATAGAGTGTTGACTTATTAGATGTAAGGCCCCAGTCCAAAAACCAGGCCAGTTATCTTCAATAAAAAGCAGATTTCTGGTAAAAACTCTGAAAGTAAATTAAACTTGCCATGAAAAGTTTCTCCAAAAAATTTGTCTTTCGGAGTCGACTTTAAATTGTAGGTCCCATCACTGAAATTAACACACATAACTTAAGTGGTGTGAGAAACTAGGTTGTAATTCTGATTGAAGGATTGTTATAACGAATTATATGTAACAGGCAGAATAATGTATGTATTTAATGAGAGCATACGTTATTTGGAAATTTTAAATCTTTCCACGTAAGCTGTTATAAAATAGTCTGCAATGATTACCTTTAGTAGCGTAAAGGCAAATTGTCCCTATTAATAAAAGACGTAAGACACGTAAGCTGTTATAAAATAGTCTGCAATGATTACCTTTAGTAGCGTAAAGGCAAATTGTCCCCCACTTTAATAAAATACTTTAATTTAGTTAACAAAATAAACTCGACTGATAGACCTTTTACCCTTGCCAATGGTTTGTTTATTCACAGCTTTTTACCACAAGAAATATTTTTTGAAATAATTTTCTTTGAATTTTCAAATATTTGTCTGCGTTTTGCCTTTGTTGGTAATAATTTTGTAAATTAAAGTCTGTTTCAAGTCAGAGACCCTACTCAACTTGAAGATATGGTTTCCACATTCTATTTCATTTGAAAAAAAAAAAATGAAATAAAATTCAAGAAAAAGAACGTTTTTGTCGTAGCCACTTGAAAGCCAATTAGAACGTGAAATTTTGTTCAGAGCATGAAATTTTTAACAAAGTTGAAGACACGAGTTTTTTTTTTCATGCAGGCACTGCCTCTAACACCATATGACTGCCGGATTGTCCTTTCAGCAAAAACCAAACATGGTCTACCATTATGAGTAGAAATTTTTCGAATACAGACATACATTCTTACAAACATAGTAAGTATACTCCCTCTTTAGTGCTTTTTCTTTTCACAACGACCATATGCTTCACTGAGAAATGCAAAAAAATATTTCCAATTTTTTTTTTTTTTTTTTGTTATTTTCTGTGTGTTGCAAACATAAAAACAAATTAACAGAAAAAAAAATAGGGCACTGACGAGAGGATTGACTCTCTCCTATTCGTCCAAGCAAATCAACCCGACCTCCTTTTTATTCACGACACTTTAAATGCTTAACTTGGCAATTAAAATTCGTTTCTTTGGTTTTTCCTGCAATAACAGCTACTATGTAATGGCGGTGCTTGTTTGTGTGTGTGTGTGTGTGTGTGTGGTGAAAAAGAGATTCGTTTATGTTGTCACATACAGAATATGTCACGCTGCCTCGGCTTGTTGAAACTTCAAAACAGCGTCTTTTACTTGGAAAACGTTTTTTTGTTTTCATTTTTTTTTTGTGGGTTGCACTCCCCTACCAAGTGTCTACGTTGGGCTTTTTGTGCTAGGCTCTAAGTGGCACTAGACGTTTGCTGCATGGTTGGCTGACTGTTTTCGCTGGCAGTTAATGTCGTACTTATGGTATTCCACATTTTTGGTTTCTTTTTTTTTTTTATTTTTTCCAAATTAATTAATTTTAAAAATTTCTGCCGTACATTTGCAGTTTCTTTTTCACTTAGTTTTTATGTGACCCACATTTCACTTAAGCCCTATTAATTATTTATTTGCCTTTAAAGTCATATTATATGTGATATCTTTATGTGGCATATAACAATTAGGAAGAAAAAAAAAAGAATTTTAAAAATACAACAGGTGAACACCGACTAT
>QOCX01001178.1:0-21698 GCA_005959815.1 Sarcophaga bullata | reverse complement strand
AAGAGAGAGATAGAAAATGCAGATTGCGATATGCAAGGGACTAACTATAGACTACATACATATGTGGTACATTACAACCTTCAGTCAGGATTACAACCTAACTTCTCACACCATTTATGTTGTAGGCGTTAATTTTATTCGTTAAGTGGAGGTCCTACAGTTTAAAGACGACCCGAACGACAGACTTTTGAGAAACTTTTCATGGCAATTTTATTTGCTCTCAGAATTTTTACCAGAAATCTGCTGAGAGAAAGTCGCCGAACAAAAATTTTCATATTTCGTTTTGAAGTCTAATAAGCCAACACACTATCTACTAGACTACGGCTCGAAACATAGGCATAGTTCACTTAAATCCCCAACAACCAAACGCAGCAGCTTTAGTTTTTCATACATTTCGACAAAAGGATGAGGGCGCTTTACCACCTCAAATACTATGTCGCAAGCCTATCTTTCCATTAAATCTTCAAACAGATCGATCAGATCTATCACAGAGTAATGCCTACGGCTCACCAGGTTTAAATTATGGTCACATTGATATGATCTCAGCAATCGCACTATTATTTAATTCTCATACAGCTCACTGTTGTACGGATGCCGAGATCTTCACACTCACACTGGACCGAAAGATCTTAAGTAGGAATTTTCTCTCGAATACTCCTAGGGCAACTGCTTCAGTGCTTAATAACGTCCATTGCGTCTGCGCCATAAAGAAGCACGGGTAGGATGGGCGTCTTGTAGAGTTTAGTTTCGTCATACGAGGGAGGTCTCTGTTACTCAATTGCCTATTGAGACCATAGTAGCACCTGTTGGCAAGAGTGATCCTGCGCTTGATCTCCAGACTGACATCATTTTTGGTGGTAACGGCTGAGCCAAGATAGATGAATTCCTTGACTACATCAAAGTATAATTATCGGCCGTAATCTGAGAATCAGTACGCCGCACTTCTCTACTTGTCGATAACATATAATTTGCTTTGCCCTTCATTTACTGCCAGACCATGATGAGAATAAGAAAGAGAAAATTCCTTGCACTGTAATACAGTCATGCGTACACAATGTGGAAACAAATGTACTATGTCCGGTTAGAATTCGTGTAAGAGTGTGCTGCTGTCCATCGCAGTTTTGAAAATCGGCAACCAATCAGTATATTGGACCACCTATGGTTTATTAAATTCCATGCTGTTTTTTCCTATTTGAAAAAATATTCTGTAGGCGTGCATATACCCTCTATCGAGCCAGTTAGTCCGCCTTTATGCCACAATGACCCAGAAACCAGTAGAGGCGGGAGAGCTTCTGAAGCATTTTCCACTTGAGAAGGTAGAGAAAGTGAAGTTCGCAGGCAGTAAGTTCCGGGTTTTAATAATACGTTCAGTTCTTTCAAATCTCCGCCTGAAATACGCTGCCCTGATTAGGTAATCTGTATGATCCGTTTAGTGACAGCTTATCGGAATAGACCTTAGATCCAGTTCCACATTTCATTTGTGAGCCATCGGCGAAGATCGTTATGTCACCGTCACCGATGACAGTTTCAACAACACATTTCTCGGTGACATAACGATCTTCGCCGATGGCTCACAAATGAAATGTGGAACTGGATCTAAGGTCTATTCCGATAAGCTGTCACTAAACGGATCATACAGATTACCTAATCAGGGCAGCGTATTTCAGGCGGAGATTTGAAAGAACTGAACGTATTATTAAAACCGGAACTTACTGCTGCGAACTTCACTTTCTCTACCTTCTCAAGTGGAAAATGCTTCAGAAGCTCTCCCCGCCTCTACTGGTTTCTGGGTCATTGTGGCATAAAGGCGGACTAACTGGCTCGATAGAGGGTATATGCACGCCTACAGAATATTTTTTCAAATAGGAAAAAACAGCATGGAATTTAATAAACCATAGGTGGTCCAATATACTGATTGGTTGCCGATTTTCAAAACTGCGATGGACAGCAGCACACTCTTACACGAATTCTAACCGGACATAGTACATTTGTTTCCACATTGTGTACGCATGACTGTATTACAGTGCAAGGAATTTTCTCTTTCTTATTCTCATCATGGTCTGGCAGTAAATGAGGGCAAAGCAAATTATATGTTATCGACAAGTAGAGAAGTGCGGCGTACTGATTCTCAGATTACGGCCGATAATTATACTTTTGATGTAGTCAAGGAATTCATCTATCTGGCTCAGCCGTTACCACCAAAAATGATGTCAGTCTGGAGATCAAGCGCAGGATCACTCTTGCCAACAGGTGCTACTATGGTCTCAATAGGCAATTGAGTAACAGAGACCTCCCTCGTAGACGAAACTAATACTCTACAAGACGCCCATCTACCCGTGCTTCTTTTATGCGCGAGGAAGCATGGACTTATTAAGCACTGAAGCAGTTGCCCTAGGAGTATTCGAGAGAAAATTCCTACTTAAGATCTTCGTCAGTGTGAGTGGTGAGATCTCGGCATCCGATACAACAGTGAGCTGTATGAGCTGCTCAACGACATAGACGTTGTGCAGCGTATTAATATTCAGTGGCTGCGCTGGCTTGGCCATATTGTTCGTATGGAGGAGAATGCCCCGACGAGACAGTTATTTGATGCGGCGATCTGCGGAAGTCGGCGAAGAGGACAACCAAGTATCCGTTGGAAGGACCAAATTGAGAAAGCGTAGGCGCGCAAGAAACATAGGTACCTGAAAGGATGTGTTGTGGCAGGCCGAAATCCGTTAATCGGATTGTTATGGCCAATTAAGTAAGTAAGTAAGTACTCTCATCATGCCGTGTTGACAAGCAAAGTATGTAGTAATAAAGCTATTACTTATCTTAGCATTTGTTTTTTAATGCAAGGCAAATACATTTTATTTTCCATGTAATGAAAGCTTTTTCATAATCATAGAATGACTCATATAGGTATTGTTGTATTAAATTCTTGTAGAGAGATAAAAATTACAATGAATATCCTAGCAGAGTTAACCTTTAGGTTTTACTTAATGAAACAAGTTACTCACCGCTACACAACACAACAATCCTTTACAGTTTCATGGAAACTAATGCTTCCTAGTAATGTCTGTAATGGAATCTGATGTAGTTGAACAATATTCACTGGTTTAGCTAGTAAAATTGTTTATTAATGAAACTGAATCAAGGGAGGATGTAATAAGAAGATTATTGCTTTTTGTTTGTACTACATTTATGTTAAGAATAGAACACACACACACAGTGTTTCTTGGTATTCAATGAAAGCTTGTTAAATTGTTTTAATTTTCCTTATAATTTTGAGTAGAAATTTGTTCAACATCAACTGCTATGTTGTTGTATTACTTGGAAGTGAATTAACCTAACAATCATTCTTCCTAGTGGAATGTTTCGGAAACTTGAAACGTTTGGTTGTTTCTTTTTCTAAGAATCAAATCACTTGAACGATATTATTATTCTGCCAAACTAAATCGCAATTTTTCCAACAATTTTGAATATGTTTCCGGACAAATTCGCTTAACAAATATACGATTTAAACGAAAATCAAATAAAAAAAAGAAAAAAAATTAAAAACTTTTACTCTTGAAACCGAATTTGTTTTAAAAGTCCTCAAGTACAACTTTGAACAAAAAAAAAAAAAAAAAAAAAAATTTTTTTTTTTTTTTGTTCGATGCGTTCGTGTTTTGTGTTTAACATCGAAAGTTTAAAGAAAAAAAGTAAATTTTAAATTAAAAATAGGAAAAAAAGCCAAAATCATACTAAGTTTTACGCATTTTCCGCATTTTCCTCATTTTCCGCTTAAGACTAAAGTTTCAAAACACAAAAAAAAAATGTTGTAGAAAGTCAAGAAAGTCAACAGAATCGTAAAAACATGTTAGAAAAGTTGAATTTCAATTTTCCTACAATAAAAAAATGTTTTTCTTTGTTTTTTTTTTCTCTTATTCTTTAAATTTCTTTTACTTTCTTTCTCTGTGTCATTTAGTGACAAAGTTGCGAACAAATCTTTTGACACTCAATGTTACGAACATAATTATAATTTATAACAACACGAAAGTTTTCCATATGAAAACTCATACAACTTCCTCTATAAATGTGTGCACATTGAATCGTAGCTTGAATAAAACTTTTTTTGTTGTTGGAATTTTTTCCACTTTTTGACTTTTCTCCTGCTGTTGCTGTTGTTGTTGTTTTATTTCATCATCATATTGGTAACAAATCCTAGTCAATTTTAGAAGCACTTATGATATGTTAAGTGCTGTTCTTGGGTAATTTGAGCGAATTTTCTGTATAAAAAGGGACACAGTAAATTAGCAGCAGTGAAAACAGACTTTACAAGTTCAGAATTTTTAAAATCCAATAAAAAAAAACCTTTTTTTTCTTTTGAAAAATGTAGTTTGGGTACTTGAATACCAATTTAGCAGTGACAAGTGCCATCATACCTAATTGATAGAACTTTATTATTGGCAACACCCCAGTAGTTCTAGTCGAATGCTTATCAATTCTTAAGATGATCATGTTTTATCAAAAACTGCATGCAGAGGCTGGTTTCGACGGCTAACAGAAAACGAACAACGTGGACAAACAAATAAAAAAAAAAAAAATGAGGAAATACGCAGAATTGAAAACAATTTTGGCATGAAAATGGCACTTTGAGGTAGAAACAAATGGCAGAGACATTAAATGTTCCATAACAAACAATTTCTGACCATCTTAAAGCCATGAAAAAGATTCAAATGTCTGGAAAATACGGGCCACATGAATTGAACGACAAACAGTTAGGAAACCGTAAACTCACTTGTGAAATTTTGCTTCAAAGACTTGATTGAGAATCAATGTTGCACCGAATAGTTACTGGCAATGAAAAAATCATGAGTTAATCCGAGACAACCATCAACTTGGTCTGCGTAGCCAGATCATTTGTGTCTGTTAGGGACAGAAAGGTGTACTGTGTACTCTTAAAATATGGTAAAGATTGCCACCGACACCAAATGAATATGAGAGACAACGGTTCAAACCCCAGAACAGACATCTTCAATACAACAAAGAAGACTGCTTGTCAGCAGATTTCTGGCAAAAATTCCGAGAGTAAATGAAATTACCGTGAAAAGTTTCTCAAAAATAAAAATTTGTTGTTCGAAGTTCACTTTAAAATGAAGGTCTCGCCACTCATGTATAAAATTAACACCCAAAATATTAGTGATGTGAGAAGCAAGGTCATAATCCTAACTGAAGGGTTGTAATGGCCACTAGAAACGGCATGATAAATTTTGCAACATGACAATTCACCTGCAAATAAAGCATAATCAATGCAGGATACAATCAACGCGTAATCATCAGACTTTTCTCCATCTTCCGGCCACGATTTGTTTTCACTGATTAGACCTGCATTCGTTGAGCAGCATTTCGCATTCTCACAGGGAAGTCAAAAATTATTTTGCTTCATGAACAGTTTTACTGGCCAGGAACCCAACAAAATTGCTTTAAAAATAGAAAAAACGACTCAGACAGGATTACTATCTAGCTTCTCACACCATTTATGTTGTGTGTATTAATAATTATACATGAGTGGCGAGACGTACAGTTCAAAACGATATATTTCGGAGAAACTTTTCATATCTCAAAGTTCTAGACAGAAATCTGCTGCAAAAATGTCACCGAAAAAATATTTTTTTTTCCTGACCTGGGGTTTGATGTCTAATAAGCCAACAAGTCTTATAAGCGACTTGCATTTTTTAAAACTCATCAATTAATTGAACTTCATTGCTTACATATCAAAATTCACTAAATTTCCTTGTCTTTAAGTATGGTAATTCCCAAAAGAATTTGAACTGCCAAGGACAGATGCAAATGTCGAGCACGATCAAATTATTTAAAATACTAAAATAGGGAAACAAAAACAAAATTAACAAGAGTTCTTTTCAATTTTACTTTTCATTTCATTAATGAGTAAATCTAAAATGGTATATGAAGCCATTGAAATAATAACAGGACATACCGTTACTGAGGCAACTGTGTAACAACATGTCCAACATTTCTTTGAGTGTAAATTTGTTTTCATTTGATGCTTGTTTGTTCATCCTTTTAATGCTGCTACCGGTGCTCGGTAGTGGGGTTTCTTTTGTTGTTGTTGTTGTTGTTTCGTTTCGTTGTCCTCACCGTTGTTAGCATTGCTTTATTTGCTGTTGCTGGCATTTTCTTCGTTTACAATATAACGATGAGCTTACGGCTGTTTAGATTTAATTAATTAGCGGTTACTTTACTGTTGTTGCGCTTCCCTATACTGTTGCTCTTTATTTTGTCATTTTCATAAAATTTGACAAATGAATTGTTTTTGCTGTGGTTGACTTTCTCTTGGGTTCCGTGCTACTTTAATTTTGTTTCGTTTCGTTTCGTTTTTTTTTGTCTCCTCAAATTTTTATTTGTACTTGTTTGTTGACGTTGCTGTTGTCATCGTCCGTTTTTCTTTTTTTTTTCAAAAGAAAAAAAGCAAAATTTTATTTTAAATGAAAAATCAAAACCTAGGTTCTTATTTTATATTGTTTTTAGGTGTGTTGTCATTTTTGTTGTTGTTCCTGTTGTTGCTTTCCGTTTTTAGTCACTACTTTGCTGGCCAAGTTGGTGCTGTTGTCGCTTGTAAACATTTTTCGTTGCGATATTATTTTTGTTGTTGTTTTATTATTGTTGACTTGTATGTTGTTTTGAATGCCATTCAAGACAAAACTATTTGTCTGCGTTTGTGTTGTTGGGCGCTGTTTTGTTGTGGTTGTGGTTGTAATATTTTGTATGTCACTGTTGCTTGCTTTGTTGCCGGTGATGTGTTTTAGCGAGTGTATGAGTGTATGAGTAAGTGGTTGCATAATTAATAATTTTCTTTCAAATTGTTGTAACTGACAACTTGTTAAGTAATTGTTGTTGCTGTTGCTGTTGCTTTTACTTTAAGAAATCGTTGTTGCTGCTGTTGATTTATTAAGTCTGTTGCTGTAATTATATTTTACATTAATTAGTTGCAATTTATGTTGCTGTTGTTTCCCGCTTCTCTTCATTTTTTCCTATTTCCGTTTTGATTTACTCACAAATTTCATAAATTTACAGAAAGAAGACAACCCCTGCAAAGGCAATGGTGGTCTGTTTATTATAAAAAAAATTATCTTTTTCAAGCAAATGAAGATTAATTTGTAAAGGATTTTTTTGTTTTTGTTTTTAAAGGATTTTATTTTTAGTTGATTATATGGGTGACCTGATAGTCAAGTTAGCTGTGTGCTAGACTATTAGCATGAGGATCGTAGGTTCGATTCCCACCTGCTTGTCTCCTACCATTTTCTTTTTCTAGACGCTGGTTGACAGTTTTTATAATGTTCGTTGTAGTTATTCAAATTTCTGTGTGGTAGCGGTCTAGAGGCTTTCATGATAGATTGTTTACAGAGGATTAAAGTGTCATAATTTTTTCCTTTTAATTCATAAACAATTAAGAAAACTGCCTTATTGCTTTGGAGAAATGAAAATGGTTTGCTTGGTATTGTAATGAAGTTATTTAATAATCACAACACAATCGTTTTAATGCCTTAAAGTTGACATAACGCTTAATTCCTTACTATTATTTTTATTTTGTTGCAGCTTCTTTAGTGTACTAAGCAGGTGATTTGTAGAAGGATTTTATTTTTATTGCATAGAATCAATACTCCCATGGAGGAAGGTGGTGCTGCCTCAGCTGCTTTGATATGTTTGTTGATAATGTTAACCTCTTTGGCAGGAGTAAGAGGAACATTGTTTAATAAATTGTTTATTTAAAAGGGCTTAAACCCCTTTTTTTGTATTCGAAAGCCATGATGGATATTTTTTAAATCCATAGTTTGAACCAGTATTACTCGATATTGTAGTGAAGCACTTTATCAATGCACCTCTTGGTAATATCGTCCTACAGGCTTTAGGAAGCAAATAACATTCATAAATCATTTTTTATTGCCTTATATCTTGTTTGTTTACATACCTCTATACATATATAATTGATCATTACAACTCTTCAGTCAGGCTTACAACCTGGCTTCTCACATCACTTATGTTGTATGTGTTAATTTTATACATGAGTGGCTCTACCTACAGTTGAATGTCGACTCCGAACGACAGATTTTTGAGAAAATTTTTAATGGCAGTTTTCTATTTACTTTCAGACTTTTTCCGTTTGAAATATTAAAATTTCATTTTATTGGAGATGCATTTCAATATTATTACTGAAATGATAGGGTTGCCATATATCATTTCCTTGAAATAGTATTATTCTACGCAAATATGAATATTTCATGGTAGTCAACCTTGTTAATTAAGTCCTAGTGTTTGCAAAACTGTTCGTCTTCCTTACCTTGCTATAATTGATGATATCCTTTCTGAGGATTTACGAATCATCTCTATGTATGCATTTGGCGTCTAACGGTTACCCTTGTTTATTCTTTTGATGTAGGCACCACTCTTAACTTTAATCTTGTATTAGAATTTATTCAAATATGTCGCTATATTTCTTTCCTTTCGTTTTGCAGATAGGTATTCAGCAGATATTCTAATTCCCCAACCAATAGCCTTCTCCGACCAGTCGGCATTACATCGAATACAAAGCTAGTGGAACAAATGGAATTCTATAAGCTTGCCTCGAGTCTGGATTCCGGTACAAGAATTTCCCTTTTATAAGCACTATTATCCGAGTATTTTTTAAAGTGATTTTAACCGGGGAATATTGTACTTATCAATGTAGCACTCTTTAGATTTGATGAGCAAAAAAAAAAAATAATGACTTTGCGCTGACAGTGGACGAGTATAGCATCATATTATGCTGACTCACTTTAGTGATGTTTTGTTTTAATACAGTGAATTTGAAAATCCTTTTTTCTTCTTCTTTATTTCTTCGAAAAACTACATGAGTTTGTCCTTTTTATAGCCTAGCTCAGTTGGATCCCAATAAGGCCCAATTGTAGTGTTGTATTTACACCAAGTTTTATACAAATTGAAGTTTGACATTTCTCTAGGTTTACATCTCCAGAGTATACTTGATGCCCTCAAAAATAAATCGTATTTTTTTTTTCTTACAGATTTCCAAATTTTCATTGAAAATTTTCTTTTGCTTTCTTCATTCGAATACCTGGTAATTCGATTCGATGTTAAGTTAAAAAATCTTTTCTTATTGTCTTAACAATTGTTAATAATGCTTCAATGCTTGTATTCCAATTACCGAGAGGTTGAAATTGACATCACATTTATTTGTTCATTTCGTTTTCCATTTTTCTGTTCAAGCTTTTAAGAAAATTGCACTGAAAAAAGAAAAAAGAAAACTATTGTCGAAGAAAACCTCAATTCATTTCCCAATTGATGTCATAAAATCTAATATTTTATGAGGTAAAAAGAAAAGAACAAAAAAAAAACAAAAAAATGGAAAACAAATTCAAAAGGAAATACAACCACAAATTTCAATTCCAATAATACAAGATAACAAGTAGGAAAGAAGAAAAAAGAAGAAAAAAAATTAAAGAAAATAAAATAAACAATGGAAACCACATACAGACTTAAGCAGAAAGCAGAAACCTGTCAATAATTTTTTTTTTTACAAAGAATTTGTTTGGAACCAATCGAAGAAAAAAAAGGCTCCAAACAGATAATGCGAGACAGCAAATGTTGTAGTTGGAGTTTAAATGTAAATTGTAAGTAAAACAATCTCAAATATTTCTATCGTTTGTTACAACACACTTAAAATGATAATCCAGACAGCATGTCACTAGCAGCCAACTACACAAGAGAGAAAAAATGAGAAAAAAATGGGCAAAAATGTTGTGTAGCAGATGCATTAGAAAATCTTAAAAATTAAAAAAAGAACAGTTTGTTTGACTAAATGATTTACGAACAATGATTTGCATGTGCTGTGTGAAGTTGCCGTTGTCGAGTAGGTTGTATGTTGACTTATAAGACGTAAGGTCTCGGTTCAAGCCCAACAAAACGAAATACGAAAAAAAATGTTTCGTCGGCAACTTTCTCTCGGCAGATTTCAAGCAGAAACTCTGAGAGTAATTGAAATTGCACATGAAAAGTTTCTCTGAAATATGACATTCGTCGTCTACTTTAAACTGTAGTCCCGCCAATCATGTATAAAATTAATACACACAACGCAAGTGGTGTGAGAAGCTAGCTCGTAATCCTGACAGAAGGTTTGTAATAATCAATCATGTATGTCATGTCATACATGGGCAAAGGTGTGAAGGTAATTGTGTTTTCTTTGTCATTAAACATAACAGCCGAATCTGATGCTCAGACCAGCAAGAAAAAAGTTCAAAAGCTGCCAAACACCCTCAATTTCTTACTAACAACGCAATTCGAAACGTTGCAATTATGGCAGCAAACGATACTGCGCTTTGATCAGCGAATTTTTGAAGAATAATTTTACTTGTTGAAAATATGTTTCAATCAAGACGAAATCACTTGCTATAAGGCACTCAATGTATGAGTTTTTTCACTAGCCGTAGTCTAGTAGATGGTGAATTAGAAAACTAGACGAGAGCATGTGACATCAAACCTCAGGTTTGATGATTTTCTTTCATTAGTCTTGTTATGAAAAAAATCTGTTGTAACGTTCCTAACTAAGAGTATAGGTCCTGCCTCTTATGTGTAAAGATTAACATACACAACCTATATGACGTGGGAAGCTGGTTCATAATCTTTACTCAAACCGTTCCCATAGTCATTTAAAGAAGAAGCTTGGAACAGTTAAGTTGATCGCCAGGATCAAGCGATTTGATCTCACTGGATGATAAATCTCTCGTAGAAATCAGTCAAGATTGCAAATCTGGACGCAACATTACAGCTGCCATTGAAGAAATGACGCTTAAAAATGTTGAAAAATTCTGCCAATCGTAGAGTTAATGGAAGGATCATTACGGTGTAAAAGCGGGCAACATTTACATGAAATCTTATTTTATAATTAGGCTAGGTTAACGGGTAGCTTGCTGTATATACATAAGTTTACTCAGTGGTCATAAGGCCAGGTGTGTTACCCAATGTGGGATAAGTCCTATTGACTTGATCCGTTAGTTGTGGGTTTGAACCAACCTGAACTCTGGATGAAACTGGCCAGTTCCTTTAGTAGCACGTTCGCCACCATGCTCAGATCTTCAAACGTTCTGTCAGTCAAAAACTGATCACATCTGACCTGAATTGCTGGGCACTCGCATAAAAGTTGTTACACCGATTCCCTTTCCTACACATCCTGCCACCTTCTGTAGCAATCCTGGTGGGGCACGCCGAACTTGTCAGCGAACTTATAGATTGTGCATCGATAGCTTTACGGTGATTAGTCTGAAGAGAGTTACCTTCAGAATACATATCGTATTGTTTTTAATTAGAATTGAAAAGTTCTATGAAAAGGTTTAAGAACTTTGTATTGTTTTAAAGACGTCAATTTGCCTTCAAAGACCTTAACTGTTCGATTTGTTATATTTTCACCACACAAGACTTTTTCACTGTGTATAATGAAAACTAGACAAACCTAAAAATCTATGGCACTAAAGAAAAAATAAAAAAAAGAAGAAATTCAACAAGAGAACAAATCCTCAATCAAAAATATTCAGTTTGTAATGAAAAAACAAAATCCTTAAAAGAAAAGCCAATCATGAATGAAAATATAAAAACCGAACGAAAAATACATAAAACGGTTACACGACCATTAAATGACCCTGGCATCTATTGTTTATTTGTATTGTGGTCAAATTAATTTCAGTTGTTGCAATAACAATAACAACAAAGACAACAAAATACAAAATAAAAGCAAAAAAAAAAAAAGAAGGAAGGAGAAAAAATGAATAAAAAAGAAGAAAGAAATAAAAAGATAAAGAAAATATTCCCAAACCCCAGGCACAGCATAGTGAGTGGTCAACCCGCAGGGATTTTAAGTTGTTCGCATAAAGTATTGTATCGTTGCCGTCGTTTCGAAGAAGTAGATTGGGGTGAGAAGGTTGCTTCACATAAATAATACAACCACATATTTTTGTTACATTGCGTATGTATGTATGTATGTATGTATGTATGTTTATACGCCTGTTTTTTTTTTTTGTTTTGTTTGGAATGGTAACGTGTCCTTGCAGTTTACTATCCTTATAGAAGAAAATAATAAAGTGTTGTAAAAATATAACATGGCTTTTATGGCACGAGATCTATAGACATACATACATACATGTTTAAAACAAATACAATACATTTTATGGTAGTATTGTAGGGGAGAAATGAAGGGGAAAGTAAAGTTAAATGTAAAACAATACTTTAACAATTCATGTATTTATCTTGGATTCTTTTCCTTCATATGCCCTCATCCCTCACCCCCAAAAGAACAAAACATAAATCTTGTTTGTTTGTACTTTTAGTGTGTCTCAGTTACATGACCTACAATAACAATAACAATAACAATAAACATATCGATGTAAACAAAAAATGAGACAAATTTTTTTTTGTTTTTTTTTTTTTACCAACTTGGCTATGGTCGTTCATTGTAGATTGTATTTCGAAGTATTATTAGAGATTTTTTTAAAAGAGAAGTCGGCTACACTATTACACTAAGGCATAAAAGTCTACTCGCATGCATTTAGTGATTCTAAATACTCTCTGTCTCTCTAAGTCTCTAACTCATGACATACGCCTTGCTTTACATGTCTTCACTTCATTCGATCTACATGCTATTTATGTCGACTATATTCAATGGAAAATGAAATACTATTCTTATGTATGTAATGGTGATCCCAAGTCTATCTATGGAATATGAAATGTAAATAAAGTGTGATAGGATTATGTGCCACCTAATAAAGAAGAAAGAGCAATAGTGATGATACGTTCCAATCGCTTTCGATAACCTATTAAGGCGGTACAATCATGACAATACTTTAGTCAGGATTTCAACTTAGTTTCTCACACCAGCAATGTTGTGTGCGTTGATTTTATACATGAGTGGAGGGACTAACGTACATCAGATTTTAGAGAAACTTTTCATGCCGATAGTATTTCCTCTCAGAGTTGTTGCCACAAATCTGCTGAGAGAAAGTGGCCGAAGAAATATTTTTTCATTTTAATTTTGTTGGAGATGTATGAGTTAGGTTCTGAACCGTGTTCTACTACCTATCTACCAGACTACGATGACTTCATTGGGAACATTATACTCAAAGTTTTCCGTTTTTCTAAAATAAATAATAAGAACGCTTTGTAGTTTTGCTAAAAAATATGTGAAGTTAATAGGATTGTGGTCCGGCAAATAGGAAAAGAACAGTGAAATGGTTTGCTTGTTGTTAATATGTTAATTTGAATATTGAAAGTAAACTTCGATCTGGTCGAGCAAGCTCTTAATGAGTCGAAGATATCTTAGGAAGGTATTGAGCAAAATCAATAAATAAGCAGGCCTATAGAGCTAGGCATTCATCAGCATTTAGTAGTCAACAGTTACTGCTCTAGCTGTATAAAATTGGAAAATTTCTGAAACGAATACGAATACAGAAGTTCATGAACACCAAAAATGTGTGCAAGAAAAACTTGAACGTAAGAAGGTAAAGCCATGTGGATGGTGAGCAAGATGCTGGTATTCCTGGGAATTGTGTATAATCAGTCAATGCAACCCAATCAAACAATTAATTCTTAACTCTACTGTCAACAATTAATGAGTTGTATGCAAGTAATACAAACAAAACGGTCTGAAATGTTCAACAGAGAAGCTATTGTGCTGCATTATAAAAACAACAAACTATGCACATCCTTGATGCGTGCTTGTGAAGTTTGAATGCAACCATCATGCAGTATTATCTTTTGTTTGATCTCTGCAGTATTCCCTTAATCATAGAAATTTAAATTCTGTAATTGAGAAAACCTAGAACTTCTATATCGACAGAAATAATAAAATGTTATCGATTGTTTGGTTTAAATACATACGCAATTGGTCATTACCATCCTTCAGTCGATTTAGCTTCTCATGCCACAAATGTTGTGTGTGTTAATTTTATGCATACGCACAGTCTACAGTCGATTTCAGATTTTTGATCCACCTTTGATAGAAATTTTATTTTTCTCTCACAGGTTTTGCAAGATATCTACGTAAAAGCAGTCGCCGAAGAAATATGTTTTCATACTTCGTTTTGTTGAAGATGTCTGACCAGGGGCTTGACGTCTACACTACTACTAGGCTACATTGAATTTTAACCAAATTTTCGGGGAACACCAAATAAAGCTTTTGTTTTTCCAAGCTCCCGTATAAAACCCTGATTTTAAACTTTTGATATTCGCTTCCCATTTTGTTTATGGACACCAGGCTATTACAGAAAGCGGGGCATTTCTTAAATGTTGCAATTTGTTGCCTTAATGATCACCTAAATATAATTGTTGTGCATAACATTGATGATCTTAAGGTTCTTAGGAAACATTTTGATCATGACTATAGAATAGCTTCCATCTAATACACCAGCAAGTCTATTAACCGATACTGCTAACCATCTGCGTGGAGTAGGTGTTGGGAATAAAAAAAAATTTATTGTTAGGCAATATAAACACATTTATTGTATGAGAGTATGAGTAAATCAAAAAGAGTGAGTACATGTACCATCCATTGTATCCTTAAGTACGATATGTACGATATGTGCGAGAGGAGAGAGAGAGCATATTTTGTGCATGTGAATAAAACTACTCATCCATTATCATACACTCTCATGCATCTCATACAATATATTTTTATAGGATACAAGAAAACTCATGTTTGAGGATAAGTGAAAGGGACATGGGGGGGGGGGGTGTTAGATATTATAAATACTTTCAAGTAATTGACTTTTTGGTTTCGTAAACAATTTTGTTGTGACATCCAGTGTTTTTCTGATTTCTATTCGTTTCGTTCTTATTTCCGTTTCCATTTAATTTTTCTTTTCATTTTTTTTATTTGTTTGTTTGCTTTGCGGCATGTTTTTTTTTATTCGATATTATCCTGTTGTTGTCTTTTTTTGTTTTTCTTTTGTTTTGTTTTTGCGACCAAAATATATTGTCTTGTTTGTTCGAGCTTAAAAATCGTTCACATCAATTTATCAAATATTGATGCTGGCTAATGTTGACTTCATGATTTTTTCATTTATACCCCAGCAATGTTTGTTAGTTTTTCTGTTCTTTTATGTTTTTTTTATTATGTTGCACTATTTTGTGTTTTTATCTCTTTTTTCTTTTAAAATCTTCTGTAATTTGTGGTTTTTTGGTTTTTTTGTTTCGATATTTTTTTTCCAACAATTTTATCGTTTTATTTTTTTTATTCTTGGGTAAAATCGAAAATAAATGTTTTCTATGGGACTTAGGCACTTTTTGAGAAATGTAAGTAGAATAAGAAGCATTTAGAACGGTAAACTGTTAATAAAAAACTGTAAACAGTTCATATCCATTGGTTTGGTTAGCGTTTTATTGCAATTTGGCAATTAATTTTATTTTCATGGTAATTAACGGTTAACGGTTAACTATTGTACGAATGTATATACATTTGTGATTTACAACTCTTAACTCAGAATTTTGGTCCAGCCTCTTACACCACTTAAGTTATATGCATTGATTTTATCTATGTATGGCGATTTTTTTGTTTTTATCGTCGATTTCAAATGACATTCCTAAAAAAATTTAACTAATAACACTGTGCTATACATTTTATTCACGATCCTTATTAACAAACATCAAACTTTTAACTTTCAATAAAACTGTGCTTAACGCGCTGACAACAGCCGTTTTTTAATCGCATACTCACGTCTAACTACTGAGTTACAACGCATGACTGACTTTATTTATATTTCTAGTATTTTTATATTTGATAACTTCACGATGTAAAAGTCGCCGTAGTCTAGTGGGTGGTGTGTCGGCTTATTAGACGAAAGGCCCGGGTTCGAATCCCCCGTCAGACATCTTCGGAGCTTCACTCTCAAGCAGATTTCTGGCAAAAAACTCTGACAGTAAATAAAATTGCCATGAATAGTTTCTCAAAAATCTGTCGTTTGGAATCGAATTTAAACTGTAGGTCCAGCCACTTATGTATAAAATTAACACACACAACATGAGTGGTGTGAGAAGCTAGGCATTAAGCCTGACTGAAGGGCTGTAATGGCCAATTATGTATGTAACTTCACGATATTTCTATGAATTGTTATTGTCGGATATTTGATGTTTGATTTGTTTCCTTCCCATAAATTCATATATATTGGTTGTTTATAATACTGTTTACCGTACAGTGTGTGTATTTTGTTGTTGTCTGTTTATCTAGATGGAGTTAAAAAATTCATATGGCTTATCTATGTATAAAGAAAATGGCTCGCTTCAAAAGCAAAGTATTTCATAAAATCTTTAGATATACTTGAATTCGGATCTTAAAAACAAACCCAATCACCTAATAAAACCGCAACTTGAGAGAGCTGAGCTTTTAATTTGCAGTCTTAGAAGAGTATCTCCTTTTAGTAAAAAAAAATGTAGTTTTTTCGAAACAATACTTAACTGTACTGGCTATCCATTCGATATGTCTATGTACGTAATTGGTCATTACAATCCTTTATTGAGGATTACAACCTAGTTTCTTACACCACTTATGTTATATGCGTTAATTTTTTTTTATACATGAGTGGCGAGAGCTACAGTTTAAAGTTGACTTCCAATGATAGATTTTTCAGGAGATTTTCATGGCAGTTGCCGAGCAAATATTTTTGCATATTTTCATTTAGATGTCATTCCTTGGTCAGGCATTGAACCGAGGACTCATGTCTAATAGCTCACTTCGACTGCGATATGTCTACTCATTGCCTTCCAGTGGGAAAATAAGTAATCTTTTGGGTTAAACAAAGCAAGGACGGCATTTGGACGTTTAATTAAAATACGAACGTCAACACACAGTTCGAAAGCCGAAAGTCATCAGAAGTCTTAAATTAAGTATTCAGCAAAATGTTTAGACCTTGATCAGTGTCTCAGAAAAGTCTCTGAGCCGAATTATTAAAAAAAAAACTTTGGACTTGTTGCTTTCAAACGCCGTACCAGTGTTTTGTTGACTGCAGATTTGAAAAGGAATAAAATTAAAGGAAAAATGCAAACCTCTCTGGTGAAGCCGATTTGAACTGATTCCTTGGGTTGAAAAAGATCATCACTCAACTCTAGTTATAGTTTGGTTGGGTGTGTCCTTTGATGTTATCACTGTCTTGTATTGTAAACATAGGCCAAACATGACTCAGAAATCGCTTGGAAATCATTATTCCAAAACTAGCAGCGAACTTTTCAGAAACATAGCCCTCTGACAGTTCTGATTACAAACCATAGTCTTGCTTTGTGCTGTGGAAAATATTAATTATTTTTCATTGCTTTCGAAAATCATCATTTTTTTATATGCAAAAAAAAAAAATAATAAGAAAGAAAAAAGATTTCCTCTATCAATCAATCCGCTATTTCATGATTGACGAATTTTTCTTCTTATGCAGTTTCTCTTCTGTTTGCAATAAAGCCAACATAGTTATCAGGTCTCACATATTTTTTGTGATTTTTAAAATTATTTTCAGTCATAAAGACAACATAATATTGAGTACACATGGCTGCTGTTCATCTTGTGGCTTTCTTTTGGTAGATAAAAATCATTAAAATTTTAAAAATAATCAATCACTTTGAAAATCTATTGATATTGGTGTTCATTTTCCATAATACACTGCCATAACCTCAAAGACATTAAAAATAGCAAAAAAAAAAATGTTGAAATCGATAGAAGAAATGCATTCCTTCTATTTTGAAGAGGAAGTAGAAAAAATGTTTACTCAATCAAGCGTTTCTCCTCATGTGCTACACATCGAGAGCATGGTTGTTGTTTGGAAAGATTTGAAGAACCCTTAAACACGTTGAATATTTCAATAAAGCGTTAAAATCTCTTTCTCTGGTTTTTTTGAGGTTATGAACAAAAGTGACAACAACAACAAAGAGTAAGCGGTAAATGGAATAGAAGTATTAAATTCAATAGAAAGCAACAAAAAAAAATCATGACAAAACAAAGGAACTGCAAAATAACAGAGTCACTGAACGATGACGAACACAACTTTTACAGCAGCGATTTGAAAGAATGAAAAGGTCTAGGATCGAATAAAAAATTGAACAAAACAATTTGAATATAAAAGCGGTTAACATAAGCGGATTTTGTTTTTGGTTATTAGATGCTGAGAACGTGTTCGTAATCTAGACTGAAAGGTTGTAATGCAGGGCAGATAAATTGAACTTTTTGTCCAAGCTTTTCAATCAAACCAAAGCGTAGTAAGTCAGTAAGCTGGTATATACCAGCAGTATGCACCAGTATACCCTAAAGCCTTTAACCTGTTGACTGCCACAACAGTTTTTAGAACGACAATTTCATTTTTTCACATCACTCCCTAGAGGGGAACGCAATCTACGAGTTATCATGAGTTATCTCGTAGTTGGCAACCAACGTGTTAAAAAACTTAGTTTTATTTTACTGCAGATGTTCAAAGTAGGCAATTACGTCCATCATGGTTTATTGTTTTAAGAAAATGACACAAATTTTTCGTTTTAGTAGAAAAATTGTTCAATTAATATGTCCTTTACATTGGACTTTCCCAACAGGATCAGTTCGTCGATTTTCACTTCAGTAGCCTGGAAGCCGTAATACAAAAGAATTAAACCATCCCGGTAAGCGCCTTGTATTTCACTATGGTTGCTTCCTTTTTCCGCAACAATTGTTTTCATATTGTCCTTTCAAAGTTAACAGACTATCGGAGACATGGTCACCTTATGTATGGTGACCTCTTACGGAGGACTTTCTGTCAGGTTATAAAGAGGCCACTTCTGGCAAATATCCTAGGATTCGGTGAATTTATTAAAAAAAACAATATCAGGCTTGATATATATACGCTCAACGTTAAGTCAGGCTCAATTTGAATCACCTACGTTAAGTCTTGCAATTGTAAAAATTTTCAAATCACCTTAAGGCTCTGATACAAAGAAAAAAATTCTCGTTTGTAAAAGTGTAACAGTGATGATGATGACGTCGGCGATTATTGTGTTTAAAGGTGACTTCCATTCCCACTTATTGACAAAAAAAAAAGGGTAAAACAGTTTCCACATTTACAATGTTGCACTCTGTATATACGATTCTGTATGTTCCCGTAAGAAAACAGGTGAGCATTTTACCTGTCAGCCATATTCCTTCATCATTGTTATTACTTCACCGATTTTTTTTTTATTCTGCTTTTGTTGCAAATTTTCCCAAGTGACATACTTTGTTTGCGTGTAAATCTGTTCGTCTGTCTGTCTCTCTGTCTAGTTGTATGTCAGTATGTCTGTCCATCTATCTGTCAATGTGGTTACTTGCAATTTACGCAAGCTATACTGTGTGCTAAAGACATTTTTATTTTCTCTCTTCAATTTTTTATTATATTTTTCAGATTTTAGATTTTCTTCGTTTTTATTTTCTTCAAATGCCACAAAATGTCACAAGAACTATAAACTGTTGTAACATGAATCAATCACAAGCAATGAAATTCGATAAGAATTGAAAATGGAAAATATAATTGAGGAATTATGGTTGAATTCTTTGATTACTTCATACATAAATGGTTTGTGGTTTATGAAATGAAGACGATAATAGAACAGTACCAACTAAGGGTTAATTGTTGTTAAATTAAGTGAAAAAATATTTTTGAAGAAGAATGTGTTCGATCCGAAGTAAACTCCCTGTATTGGTGCATTGCTAGGAATTAAGGTTTAATTCCTGGCTAAGACAGGAGATCTATAAACACGCCTGTAACTAAATAAAAAAATTTTTCTGATGAGACACTAAGATATATTGGATCTTGGCAACAACGTTTTTAATATCCAAGAAAAATGTTAAAATTGTTACTTTTATTCTTGATCATCCTTCCGGTAATATTGGAAAGGGACTGTAATTACAGTCCTTTTCTTTTGAGAGCCATATTGGTTTTATGAGACTTTTTCCGGTTTTCCTGTAGTATTGTCAAAAAACTGATTTAAACTGCTATTTCAGGATAGTATATCTCCAGTTTTTTTTATTTGGCTTTTAAGTCAATACGGCTTTATAACAAGATTAATATAATGCTACTAACAAGATGTCAGATAACTAAGGTATAAGCAGCTTCAAGTCCAAAGAACCCAAGATAATTCGTGACGTGGTAAAGTAGGGAGTAAAAAGTGGCTAATATTCGCTGAGGTTCTAGTTGTAGGCGTGTTGACTTATTAAGTTCTGAGAACACGGTTCAAACCCTAGGTTAGATATCGCCAACAAAATGAATAATGAAAAAATATTTCTTCGGGGACTTCCCTCTCAGCAGATTTCGGGCAAAAAACACTGGAGAATAAAATAAAATTGCTATGAAAAGTTTTTTAAATTTCAATTTGCGTTTGATTACGATTTATAGAAACATGCGTCAATGTACCGTCAATATGCGTCAATATGCGTCAATATGCGTTTATATTGAAAATCGATTTTTTTCAATAAATATATCATTTTATTTAGCTGTATGATGTTGTATAGAATGACAAGAATTTCTAAAAATATTATTTAAGCATAATTTAAAGTATGAGCATATGAAGTGGAAGTCACTTCTCGGCGTAGTAGATAGTGTGTTGACTTATTAGACGAAATATATATCGATATATAAATATATATATTGAAACAACTGATACACCAAAAAATATGTATTGATTAAACTATCGGTACCTCAAGCAAGGAGAGCTGATAAGAAAAGAAAAGTAAGACGAATTGTTGAATTGTAAACATGTTGCATGAATAACTCCTTTTTCAAACTGTTGGTGGGAAATACTACAAATACAAAGATTAAGATTAATCTATTTAAAGTTTTCATTAAATGACTGTAAATGTTTCATATTTCGAAAGCATTTCTCAAGTAACTATTTGAATACTTTATCGCAAAAGCGTTATATTGACATGCTGTATCCGTGTTGAATTTACAAATAAAAATTTTAGATATTTTATTCCATTTTTTATTTCAATTTTTTTTTTGTTATTTTTGGAAAATGTTTTCATATTTCAGAACCATGTTGGAATATGTAATCAAATGCCGTTCAATGTAAATACAATTCCATTTCAGTTTTTTTTTTCTGTAACGCTTCCAACTGTATTTGACATTTGACATAAATTTTTACAATATTATTATTATTTTTGTTGTTATTTTTTTATATCGCTACATATACTACACACACATTTATATTGTAGCATTGTTTCATTAGGGAGGTATATATTTACAAAACTTAAAACTTTTTTTTTAACACAAAAATTTGACTTTGGTGGCCTTATATTAGGATTTGCAATTCACTAACATTTACAAAAAAAAAAAAATTCTTTTAAGGCATTCTAGTACTACCCTAATATCCATACATTTGCTCTGAGACATGTCTGTGTGATATTTTAAAGGAGAATATTCTACCTTTCATTTTATTTATGAACAAAATGTCTGCTTAAGACATTTTATAAGAATCAATACGAGTACGTAGTTGAAAGTATGTGACTTATTGTCATAATTTGAATTTTTTTTTTCTCAAAGAGTAGCAATTGAAAAAACACTTGAAATTAAATTTGTTTTAATAATTTATCAATATTAAATTTATATTTCAATTTTGTTTATGAAAGAGTGAAATTTTATTGTTTGCCTTAGGCCTACATATTGAATAAATCCATTGGAATTGTTAAGTAAAAAAAATTT
>QOCX01001177.1:0-22098 GCA_005959815.1 Sarcophaga bullata | reverse complement strand
GCCAAAGAAAGAAAGAAAGAAAGAAAGAAAAATGAAACACAACGAAATTACAAACTTAAATAAAAACGAATACGAAAAAAGAAAGAAAGAAAACATGAAAAGGAATTTAAATGAAATTGAAAAAGTAAATCTTGTTTTGCCAAACATATTTGGAACAGCAAAGTATCTTATTTCTAATGGATTGCGACAAATTTTTTCCAAGGCATTACAAAATATTGTTAAGCTTTGCCATAAACATTGTCTCTACTCTACATAGCATGCAATACATGGTAAATAAATATTTAAACACACACACACACACATATCTATACTTGTTAGCAATTGATTTCGATTGCATAAATTTTTCATTTTCATTTCAATTTCAATTTGTGGCCTTTTTTTCTTGGCATTTTTTTTTTCAATTTTTTTTCAATTTTTTCCTCTTTTTTTTTTGGTTGCAAATAGAAACAAGAAACTGGTCTCCGATTTCGTTATTACCAAAGATTATTAATTGCAAATGTTAGATTTGTAACATAACTGGCCAACAAAACTTAAGCATGCAATTGCCTCCAAACATTTAACAAAAAAAAAGCAGCCACAGAGACTAAGAAAAATTAAAAACCAAAAAAAAAAAGAAAAAAAAAAAACTGCCTTAGCATCCACTGCCAATTGAGCCCAAGCGAGAGAAAGATGTGTAATTTAAACTAAGATTGCAAAAATATTTCTTTTTTGCTTCTCCTTTATTTAGTTTGGTTTGCTTTTTCTTTGCATATCCAAGAAAGAAAGAAAAAGAAAGAAAAAACAAGCCGTAGAAATAAATTGAAACGACTATGTGGCACATAGTTATTCCGAGCATATAAATATTTGCCTTCGGTTTAAGATATTGTAAAACCTCATTAAATGTTAAACACTCTCTTACAAATGTTGCAACCATGTTCCATATGAAGTTCAGCTCTTTTCCTACACTCTACTCTACTCTACTCCCACTGATTCATTTGTAATCTTTTATTCTTTTTTTTTATTATTTTAAATTACTTCACGGATAAGTAACATCTAGTGAAAGCGAATTTTTAATGCCCTACAAGTGCCCTAAGACATCATAAGACATTCAAAGGTAGAAAGAAAAAAAATGTACTATGAGTTATCAAAGCTTGGAGAAGGTTTTTGAATTTTTCAAATGAAAAGTCTTCAATAAATGTAGCAGAAGCGTACATTTGCATACATCAGAGGTCATTACAACCCTTCAAACGGGATTTCGACCTAGCTTCTCACAAGACTTACGTTGCGTGCGTTATTTTTATACATGAGTGGCGGGAAATACAGTTTAAAGTCGACTGCGAACGACAAATTTTTGCGAAATTTTTCATGGGAATTTTATTTACTCTCCGAGTTCTTGCCAGAAATCTGCTGAGAGGAAGTCGCCGTAGAAATATTTTTTCATATTATCGTTTTGATGTCTGCGCTGGGGTTAGAACCGTGGTCTTACGTCTAATAAGCCAACACACTACCTACTGGACTAACGGCAACATGTAGAAACATGGCATCATGCAATGAAGTAGGCGATTTTATAGGCAATGAAGTGACTAATAGCACCAGTAAGTGGGTGCAGATCTTAGCAAAGAAAAGATCCAGTACGAGGAATTTAAAACGGCATGGCAATAAACTCGATCTAACAGTATAGCATCGACACTATACCACCGAATAAAGAGTTTGAAGTCTAGAGAGAGGGGGAACATTTTAATGGCTGTCAATCCTAACTCTTATCTGAATTGCTTTGCGTCACTGATCACAATGTGATTAATAAATTCGACGATTTGTATACGATTCATACTCCTTTTAGTCTTGTGGAATCGGTATCGATCTCGTTGCTTACGTAACACCAGAAATCAAAACTAAGGCTAACTAGAACGTTTCCTATCTTTAAATTTAAGTAAAACACAAAAAGTGCTTTGAAAAGCCTAATTATGCCATTATGTATGGCATACAACATTGGTCAAATGGCCTCCACGGTTTTTCTGATTTGAGCAACTGAAATGTAAAATTTTCCATGACTCTGGCTAAATTTGACCGATGACGTATGTTATGTTAGCTTTGAGTACCGCTGTGGTAGATGGCGTATACAAACCTCCAACCTAGGGTAACACCTCATGACACCTTCTAACGCAGTCGAATCACATGATCTCGGTGGTCAATTTTTTCACGTGGATGACCACGCCTTAATTTGCGTATGCAGAATATTTAATGTGGATTGAGGTATTTGGAATGTAGTGTCGTTATGTTGAATATTATTGTTCAGATCATCAGGCCAAAAGTAGTTGATAATCGTCGATCTATTGTGACCACCGTTGACACTGATGTCATTGTCAAAGAGGCCCTGAAGCCAAGATACCGCCAGTCAAAATTCTTAAGTATACACTGAAGCTCTTGGTCATTCATCTACCCATTTATCCAGAGAAGGACAACATAGCTAATGTTGATTTTTCACATACAACATGAGTGGTATGAGAGGCTAGGTTGTAATCCTGACTGAAAAGTTGTAATGACCAATTATGTAGTTTGAACAAGATGTTCGCTACGAAAGTTCGAAAGCCCTTATAAGTTCACATCGTGTGCTCGTTCTTTCTTGTGTTCTTATTATTTTGGAACAAATTTTCATCAAGAATGTAATCTTATTACATAAAATGTGCAGTTTTTCTGTTTGAACCTAAAAATCTGGCTCTTTTTCATATGGTCCATGATCGTCCTGGTCTTTGTCTGACCTATTCTATTTGAAAGGGGTGTGACAAATCTCGTTAAAAAACGGACTGATATTGTGTTTTATTCGATGCAGTTTTCAATGCCTCTGTGGCTTTTCACTTCTACTCGCTGACTGTTCGCGATTGTTAAACTGCTACTTCGTGTATCTTCAGAACTCCAGAGCATATTCAACTAAATTGTGTCGTTGACTATGGTCGTTTAACTTCAACACCTGAGGCCGAAATCACGAGTGCAAATTTCCAAGTTTGTGCACGAAAATCAGAGTTTTCAAAAACCAGTGCGGCTCTTCTTCACATGGTCTGTGATCGTCCTGGTCTTTGTCTGACCTATTTCATTTCAGTGTGGTGTGGCAAATGTCATCATAATGCGTACTGATATTGTGTTTTATTCGATGTAGTTTTCAACACCTTTGTGGCTTTTCTTTTCTACTCGCTGACTGTTAGCGATTGTTAAACTGCTGCTTCGTGTATCTTCAGGATGTTCAACTATCTGCAACGTGTGGATTAGCAGGGTAACGCTCATCTATACTTCCTATTAGAACATGCGAGAGGAAAGCGAGCTGCATTAATTCTGTTTCTTGCGGCTCTATTGCTGTGATGCTCTATGTTTCAAATGAACAGAAACATGTCGCCGTTATAGGTAAGGTTTTCTCTTCAAAGATTTTTTTTAAAGAAGACGTTATCCAGTGTGTTTATGAACAGAAGTTAAGGCAGCAAGCAGGCTGCTTGTTTAGTGTTGAAAGAAAGGTTTTTAATTGTTGTAGAGCAGCAATGTCGCAAGGCTGTAATTGTAAACTGCTCTAAGAGCGTTTTTCGTACTCTGTCCTCCCGACTTGTCTTATTTTTTTTGACTTTATTAAGGTGAAATTGTGAAATACGCAGTGTTTTCTATTTACTTGAGTCCATGCTTAAAGCATTCAAGCCTAAAAGAACTAAGCAATTGCAAAGAACTTAATTTAGAAGGACACTTGAAGTATTTAAGTCATCTATTTGAGAATATAAACTTATTCTACAATTATCTTGACCAAGTTAGCAGTTACTAAAACAAAAACCTTACATTTGCAGTGATAAACTTAGAATACCTTTAAGTTGCAAGCATAAGGCAACTCATTTAAAATCAATACGAAATTGTATACAAAATAGATTATATTTAGTCAGCAACTAAATGGAAAGTAAGAAAATAAATATGCACGTATGGATGTATTATTTGTGTATCATTTAGAAAATCATTTAACTTTTAAGATTAAACATTTGTTCTTAAAGTCTTTCTCTCCTCTACTGGCTTAAACGCAATGTATTCGATTCACCATGCAAAAAACGAAAGAAATGTACACACTAGTTGCAGCATACAAGCAATTGCAATGCAACAATCAGTTGTTTAGGCCTCATACATACTACACACACATGTGTTTGTGATTTTTCTTCATTTTCCGTTCTTCCTCTGCCTTTCATTTTCTCAAACTTTTGCCTTGCTTCTACTGAGAAAGGCAAAAAAAAACTGAATTGAATTGAAAAAGAAAGAACGATTCATGTACGTACGTATGCGGTGCGGTATCGCATTATCGCATAGATACGCAAAGTGTACGTATGCGGTTTTGTCGTTGTACGAAAACGAAAAAAAAAATCAAGAAAGAAAAAAAATACAGAAACGTGTACGAATATGTACGAGGGCTACCCAACAATATAATTTATGAATTGATTTTCAGTTAATTAAGTTGATTTATTGCAGCACTTTATTGCTTTGCTAAATTCTGTTCTGAGCATGAGCGCATGTGTTTCTGATTTTTGTCTATCTATCTGCGGTTTTTTTTTCTTTTTTTTTTTAATTTTATTTTCCATTTTGATTTGTACACTTTATCTGCCTGTATACACATACATACATTGCGTTAGCAATTGTATTCACGATAATTTTTCTTTTTCGCCACAGTTTCTTGCCTCAAGCGGTTTGCAGCAGCAATGAATTGCAATTTTTTCCTTTCTTTTGAACATTCATTCGAAATTGTATTTGAATTTCAATTCAAATTGAAATTATTTTTAACACACATACGATTGCAATGAACAAACAACAAAATAATGATGTATGCATGCATGTATGTACTGCATGCATATTGCTTGCAGTACATGCTGCATTCAGGCTGCATGTGTTCCATCTGTTGGTTTAGTTAATATTGCCTTCATCTTGGCCCTGCAAGTGGGCTTAGCATATGGTTTAGTAAGTCTCCTATATTCCTGAGATTAATTCGTTTCTTTATTATTTTTTTTTGCGTTTGTTGCTTGATGTTGCGTTGTTTATTTGTTCATACGTTTTGCTTCTTTGTTTCACTTTGTTTCAGTCTTTAAATAATATTTACTTAATAATCAATGGGGATTATAATGTTTACTTCATGTGTTGTGTATTGTGTTGTGTTGTATGTTGTCTTATTTGTCTGTTACTTGTTGCTGCATGTTGCACTAAACATGAATGATTTTTTTATTATCACCATCTTATATGGGATTCGCCGTTTATTTATGAGCTGAAAAAAGCAAGCAACACTGTTACAAAAAAAACAATTTCTAATTAAAATTATCTGCTGGTTAGGCAAGCGCATTCAATTTAGTTTAATAATGACAGTTTGTTGTCGAACTTATTTGGTAAATCAAAGGTGGATGGATAGTGCAACACAGCATCCAAAACACTGCATTCGACCCGATGTCTTAGGTTATGTGCCTATGAGGACCTGTTGAGGTTTGCTGCTTAATGATTACATTCTCAACTTACGAAAACCCAGGAAGAAAAAAGAGTCCAAGGATGTCAAATTCCATAATTTCGGTGGCCATTTCACATCACATCCGTGAGAGATGAGCTATGCTCCAAGTCCCTTCAGCAGATTATCAAATATGACATAAGCTATGTTCAAACCGCATGTCGTTATTGCCCAATTCATCTAATGCAAGCCAAAATAAGATGATAAGCATCGGCCTACAGTGCTCGCCATTGACTGTAATGACCTCGCTGGCATATTTAAAGAAGTATGCATGACGCCTGCTCAAAATCCACAGGAAACTGTGACTTTTTTGGGATGCATTTAACACTTTTGGATCTCATATGGATTGGTAAGGATCCGTTGCATCTTCTCCAGAGCATAGTCAGGTATCTTATATCGTTGACTATAGTCGAATACCTTAAGCATGACGATTAGTTAAATAATTTACGGGCGCAGGTCCAAGTCGCAAGTAAAAATTTTCCGGGTTGTGGTATGCGAAAGACCCCAACAGATCTTGCCTTTTGCCGACATACGAGTTTTGGACGATTGTTTATTAAAAGTAAGACGGATTTGCAACTTCTCCAGAGCATTATTAGCTAACTCATGTCATTGACTATGGTCGTTTACCTTCAGCAGCTGGGTGTGTTAAATTTTTGGCGGATGCAGGCCCAAATTTCGTCTAGAAATTTTCCATGTTTTAGTATGCAAAAGACCGAGTTTTTGTGAGCGACACGAAATCGATTACTTAGGATTCTTCGGCCTTATGACGAAATAGTTTTGGACGATCGTTTAGTGAAAGTAGGGATCACTTGCAACTTCTCTTCCTTCTTCTTCTTCAACCCAACTTGTATCGTTGACTATGGTCGTTTAACATCAACACCTGGATCGGTTACATTCTTTACGGTTGGAGGCCGAAATCACGAGTGCAAATGTCCCACGTTATAGTGCACGAAAGTCAAAGTGATTGTAAGCAACAAGGAATTTTCTCCTTAGGGTTCATCTGCACACTCTTTACGACGATGTTTGTTTTAGCACATCTTGTGTTTTGTCATACGGGTTTTTGGGCGATCGTGTGAAGGACCAGTTTCACCAGTAGTGAACCAAATTTATTCATCACATGCGAATAGTGCTTCTTGTAGAACAACATTGGCGGAATCAAGACATGGTCGTATGTGTAATAGGTTGCCCGGACAGAGCATCCATTAGCCGTATCATTGGTGTGCGGATGGCAGTTATCAACTGGTCACAGTTTGGAAGTCACTATTGAGAGACTGGTGTAACACTGTGTAAGAAACCAACGTTGTTGTGCAAAAGGTTGCCATTATAGTACCTTACATTCAGTAACTTTAGTTAAAATCTAGTTCTAGGATGAGCTCCTGTGGTAAAAAAAAAAATTTTCTTTCGCTCTCTCAGTGCAACAATGCTTTCATCATGGCCGGTAAATCCGCAAGCGACATGACGCATAATTTGTTAGAAAATTCTTTGTACGTTTCTTAACTTTTAACAAAAAAAAAAAAAAGAATTCTGATAGGAGGAGGAACTCTCTTTACTCCCAGCCGTAATGGTTTTCTACATTTATATTTCATCGCCTGTGTCTACATTGAGTTTAACTTCCAACATTCCAACCGACGACCCAATCATTTCTTTCACTGTACAACACCTATGCATCATGTCCCACCTAACATAGCTTCACAGCATAATGCTCATTGGCAAAAATAGCATTTCGTTTAAATCGTTTCTAGAGCTTCTTAAAAAAAAAACTGCAACAAACAACTGCAGCACAGCAAAACAAAAAGTACAAAAAACAAGAAGTAAGCAAACGATGACGACGATAATATTAGTCTCTGATATGAACGTGTAATTTAATATCTTAATTAGTGAAGTAAATAACATTTAAGCCCTCGTAAATCCAATAACAAAACACCATTCCAACCCAACCAACCAACCCAACCAGCCAAGAACCATAAGTTTAGATCAAACGCGAAAAACATAAAAACCGTAGCGTCATTATTAAAATCGCAGCGGAAAAAAACCAGCGAGCGAAACAATTTTCTTTTTTCTCTGTATTAAATTGACTCAAATATTGTTTGTATCGACCATTTTAATTTAAATCTTGCCAACCTTCTTAAACGTCTCACATAGGATTTCCGTTTTTTATGGAAAGGACTTATAAGGTGGAGCTGTATAGGCTTCAATGGTTTTTGTTTTAATATTTTGGCGAGAGATTGTTTGGTGGTGGTATTAAATGTAATTGCCGTTTATATTTGTTGTTTTTGTAATTGTTGCATTTGATGTTTTTTTTTCTTTATCAAGTGGGAACACAGACAAAATAAAAAAGGTGTAGGATCTAATACGGTTTTATGGTATTGGCAACAATGTTGCCAAATAAAACATTTAGCAGCAGCCGTATGTGTATTGAAATTAAGCGAAACTATATGCAGAGACGTACATTTATTTAAGCAGTTCATATGGATAGATGTGTGCGTATTGCATGTCTGGCCTGATCAACATTAATCAGAACGACATTGAAGGTGTAAAGGAAAATAATTGCGTTACAATAAAAAGAAAAGTTTATTGCAGGGGCCTTTTACCGTTTCAGTTTACTAAGGCAGTGTGAAAATTCTATCGCTTCTAAGGCTTTCCGCAAGGAAATCTGCAACGGAATCCAGATTGTTATCTGCTTTTTTGTTATGAAAACCGTGGTACCGGGGTGTAATTAAGATATACTATGGACCTCACATAATGATCTCCTAAGTTTTAATATCAGCTCTAGGAAAATTCAGGCTATGATCTATGAGTCTTGAATGAATCAAGAAGAAAATGTTAAAGATTCGAGGTGTAGTGTAGTTGTACTATTTACGATGGTCTGTTCAGTATTTACGAAAACTAATCAACGATCCATTTTTTATTATTAAATGCAGTGTTCGCTCTTGAAAGTAATGACTTGGCTGTCATTCTCAAATAAATAATGCCCGACGCCTACTCAAAATCCACAGAAACTGTGACTTTTTCGGTATGCATTTAACACTTTGTGGATCTCTTTATGGTTTGGTATCGCTGAAGATGATTTTGCAACAAAAGTAAGGATCCGTTGCAATCCTCCAGAGCATATTCAGAAAGAAGTAAACTGTAGGTCTTGCCTCTTCGTAAAAAATTAACACACATCATTAGTGGCGTGAGCAACAAACTTGTATCCCAACTCAATGATTGTAAATGATCAACTAAGTTGGTAAAGCCAACTGCTGTTTGAGAAAGGTAACACAATTTAATTCCATACGATTAGCTTTGTAAGTTAACTCTGTCTAAAGTTTCAAAAGTAAAGATCAATTAGACTAGTAACCGTTACATCTTCACTTCAATAGCATCAATGTGGTGTATATAAGCATAGCCACCACAATCACTCTAAAGATCGTTTGGAAAGTTTCTAATCACACTGTTGCAATATTCTTTGAGTTAAGCAAAGCGTTAAAACTGTGTTTTTGAATATAAATATCCCCACCTTACTTATACTGTCTTTAGCTACAGTCACCGAAAAAAGTCTACATACACTATTGCCGCTAATTATTTATTTTTTTCTAATAATTTCTATTATTTACATTCGATTTAGTCTTCAAATATTCTTTTTTAGTGACTGTATTAAGGAACTCTACTCTATAACACATGTTTTAATTTGTAAAAAATCGACGGGAAAAAGTTTACATACAACAGTGTATGTAGACTTTTTTCCATGACTGTCTACCGACCGCAAGAGTTGAGTTTAGAATTAAAATTCTGTTTTTGAACAATTACATATACCCTAAACGTACTTATACTGTCTTTAGCTACAGTCACAGAAAAAAGTCTACACAACACTGTTGCAGTTAATTTTTGTATAGTAATTTCTATTTTTATATGCGATTTTGTCTTCAAATATTCTTTTTAGTGACTTGTGTTAAGGAACTCTATAACACACGTTTTAAATTGTGATAAATGACGGGATAAAGTTTGCATACAACAGTTGTATGTAGACTTTTTTCCATAACTGTATACGATCGCTTTAAAAAATTCAATTATTGAAGACATCTTGATACTCTTGGTTTAAAAAGACGTCGTTACCCACTTTTTCAAAAATTTTGAAAAAAAGCCCTGCTTTAAGCCCTTTTTAGTTAAAAATATTTGCATTCCACCCACAAGTCGTTTAAAATAACTTTTATTCCTCAACAAAAAATTGAAAACTTTAATCCTCTTAAGTTTCCTCATCTGCAACACATTTCATGCGATTTTATAATTAAATTATGATTACGTCTGTCTGTGGCCAATAACATATCAATGTGGTATCAACACAAACACTTCAAATGTCTTGATATTAAAGGCGTTTCGTATGATTTCGTTCTGTGAGCCTGTTTTATTTTTGAAAAACACACCTGAAGTGAAGTGCAAAAAGAGCTTTTAACACCTTAAGCCTGTTTATTGTTTACGCTCCGTATAACAAAGTACTTTTTATGTGTTTGACATTTTGACCATTATCATCATCATCATCATCGATTTGAATGACTTCAAACCCAACACCATTACATCGTATTATAAACATAAACATTCTTATTCCTTCTATTGATGGATAATATTGGATTTTATTTCTAATACTTTACATCGGAATACTTTACCTTTACCTTACCATTTCAAATAAATAATATTTACTTACTGCTCGTATACTTGAGTTCTACTCTCCATCTCTACTCTCTGTAAGATGGTAAACGTTGGTGTATATCAGTGGTATATGGCCTGTATGGCATCAGGTTTATGTTGTTCTTGTTTTTGTTGTTATTGTTGTTATTGAAGAAGATAATGATTTCTCTGTGGCATAGCTTTTCTCAATACAAGTGCCACTTGAAAGGTTTCCCCCTTCATTCATCTGAACGTCACATTCACAATAATTTCGTAGTGATTCCGGTGATTTTCTTTTTTCATTTCTGTTGTTCTGTTTCGTTTTGTTTCATTTTGTTTTGTTTTGTTTTGTTCAACTTATTTGCTATACTTTGGCTTTGGAAATGTCAAGAAAATACTCTTCAGTTGCCACATAGATCAACAATATTACAATTGTAGTGGCGGCATCAAAATTAACATCAACGGCATCTATAAGAACACAACGTATACAACATATTTACAGCTGAAATCACTGCAATAAATAAACAACAACAACAACCAACAACAAATAGTAGTCAACATTAAACACCCTGTTATTTGGTTCAAAGTTGTAACCCAAGATTCCATTCCCCTGCTTTCTTAGATTTCCTTTTCTTAGAGTGTAAATATTTCTTGAAATGTTAACCCTCTGGACGGATAGATGGATGGGTGGGTTGCTGGAAAGACTCCCTTAAAAATTTAGCACCTACTTGCAAGCAAGGGCTTTAGTTTAATTGAAGTCTAGATTGGGATCTTGCAGATCACAAGACCGAAGCGTGTTCTCATAAATCGAAAGCCAAAGAGTAATCGTTGAAGATTTAAGTTGATTCGAGAGATACAAAGTCCTCTTATTCAAATACCCCAGTCCTTATGTTGCATAATTGCTTAATGTATGCTTGCATATAGGTTTCATAGGCTTGAATCTTGAATGATAAACGATTTAAGCAGGGTAAGAGTTTATTACTGCAGGTGATAATTAACTTAGTTATGCTAGGTGTTGTCAGCATCAAAAACAATGAAATGCGGCACCTACCGTTTAACGTCGACTCCGAACGACAGATTTTTTGAGAAACTTTTCATGCCAATTTTTATTTACTCTCTGAGCTTTTGCCAGAAATCTGCTAAGAGGAAGTCCCCGAAGAAATATTTGTTCATATTGATCTGGGGTTTGAACCCAGACATCATGTCTAACACGCCAAAGCACTGCCCACAAGACTAGGGCGACTTCTATCCGTTGCCAGTATTGAAAACAATGAAATAAAGCCTTAAGGAGTAAATGTAATAGATTTCGTCCTATAATTGAGTTGAGCGTTTCTACTCTATTTTGGCAGTACTGCGGTATAATAACGGTTTTACTAAAGGCTGTGATTTTTGGGTACTTTATTCCGTTTCAGTTCAGTAGTGTGCACTCTGCAGTTTGATCATGAACATGTCATCAGGTGCACCCATTTCCACACTGTAGATCTCAAGGTAATATTATTTTCACAGTTCGCTTTAACTTTACTTGCCTGTCTTTGGTTCTAAGGTCTTTGCCTTAATTCGGCAATACTTAGTCCGAAGAAGTCAGCAGGCAGATTGGCTGATAAAAACATGCAAGCAGAGCCTATTAACGTAATATTATGGTCCATGTTTCGCATTTGCATAGCAGAGTAGTTTCGCGCTGGAATTTGCTATTCGCTGCTGAAGGCGAAATTGTTTCTGCTGTGGTCTAAGGCATGAGACACCATACTGCAGAAATAGACTGAATAGAAGATATTAACCCATTGGACTTGATCAAGTTTCAAATCGCTGAAGTCCTATGGCGAAATACATGTACGAGTACATACGATCATAACACCGCACAATGTTAATCCTAATGGCCAAATGAGGACAAAAATATGTTAAGATTTGGCGATAATCGAATGAAATGAGAGAATGCTTGAGCGAAGAGATCCTAAAGGTACGGACTATATATACATGCATACATACACACATACATAAACATATACATAATTGGTCATTACAAACCAGGTTTTCAGATTTACGACCTAGTTTCCCAGACTATAATGAACATTATCCTTCTAAGCAGTGTTGAAGAGTATTCAGACCGCCAACGATGTATTACGAATAGTAGAGAAAATTCTCAAATATTATCGCGAAAATGCAAATCATTTGCAAGACTGACGAATGAAATAGCAAGCGCTACGCTGACTATATCATGAGAATTTCTCGGATTAGGCATGCGTTAAATATTCCGAGGAAAAACAGAATGACCAAATCCAATACAAAACATAAATACTACGAGAATGCCTTTGTCCATCCTTAAAACCTTTCTCCATGTGAACGTAATGCAGACAAAACATCTTATAAGGTATAGTCCAGTGTACAACACAAACATACGAACATATAATTAGTAATTATAGAGCCCTTCAGTTATGATTACCACCTAGCGTTTCACACTACTTATGTTGTGTGTGTTAATTTGAGACATGAGTCTCGACTTCGAAGATTTTTTGGAGAAGCTTTTCATGGCAATTTTAATAATTTTTAGGGTTTTTGGTTGCCAAAGAAATATTTTTTCAAATTTCGTTTTGTTGGAGAAGTCTGATCTGGGGTTTGAACCATAATCTTACATCAAACAAGCCAACAACAACAGACGACATACCAGACTACTACGACTTCAAGTGTACAAGACTTACTAAGATTTTCACAAGTTCTTTCAGAATTAATCAGTCTGCTGTACAGAACACTTTAAGTTAACGACTGCGCAAGATAGCACTCGAATGGCGAGGTAAAACTAATTTTCATAAAGAGTATCTCAAGCAACAGGTTTGGGTCAGAGTCGATTATAAACTGTAGATCCTGCACTCAGACATACAATTAACACACAAATAAGATTAAGGAAGCTAGGCTTGATTCTAACAGAATTTAGAATTATTCAACGAAATGCTTAGCATTCCGATGTGTCAAGGTTAATAAGTTCAAACTAAAAATTGATATACAATTGGTGTTTATTCTTCTTCTATTTGTCTTTTTACAAGTAAAATATTTGATTATAAACAACGAAGACTTCTTAGAATATTACAACCATACACCTTATTATCTTTCTAAAAAAAAAATCCGAGAAAAAAACCAAGAAAAAAAATAAGGGAAGAGAAAAAATCAAATCTTATAATCAAGTATTGTCAGCATACCGCAAAACACTTCAGTTATCACTTGTATAGCTTGGTCTTCCTTCTTTACTCGTAATACCTTAAACGTTACCTAAACAATGCTGCTTTTCTGTCACTAACTGGACATGGAAGAGAGTTCATCTCTGATTCACTTCATGCATATGTATGTATATGTATTGGATTTATTTATTTAACTGGGTGTGTGAAAACTTGGGCAGGAGTTTCATGTTATTCCTGTGTGTATGTGTTGGTGTGTGTCCTATTGGTAGCAATAACAACTACAAACAAGAGAAGATTTTTATGTCATTGACACAAATGGCCGCTTGTGTTTATTTATTATTTTTATTTCAGTTTTATTATTGCTATTGTTATTGTTGTCATTGTTGTTGTTGTTGTTGTTGTTGACAAGTGTTTTTGCAGTACAAAACATTTTGTTATTAAAAGATTTGCTTTACGAAATGAAGAAAAAAAGAAAACAAAACCTTCTAAAACAGATGAAATTTATTTCTGTTTTCTTCTTCTTTTTTTGTTGTTTGTTTGGCTTTTTATTGTGTTATTGTTGTTGCACTTTTGTGTGGAATTGAGTTCAAATATTCCTTCTCCTTAACTGTCTTTATGTGTTCTCGGGTTACAGATTCTGCAATGGAATTAAATTGCTCAGGTTTTGTAATTTTTTTTTAATAAATTTTTTTTATTTGTTTAAGCCAAAAACATAAGACAAATATTTTTCAATAAAGGTGAGCCATCTATCGGTTTATATTGAACCATTTTGAATCTTGCAATACTCTGCATTCTATTCTGTCACAAAATTCCCATCCTCAACTGAACGTAATGAATCGATTTACGCTTGAGCAGCGTTGAAATTTATAAGAAATTTATTTCCAAATCAAAGAAAATTGGTCGGAAAGTGCACGAAAATTTCGTTCAAAATTTGGTCGCAGAAAGGAACCAACAGTGCTCGGTATACTCAAGTTTATTGTTAAAGTTCGTCAAGACGTGAGTGTACTTCTACAGTGAGTACACCTGAAAATATCAATGCTGTGTGCTATGGCTAAGAGTGTACTCGGTACACGCAAGTTTATTGTTAAAGTTCGCCAAGACTTGAGCGTACATGAAGAAACCGAAGCTGTGGCTGAGAGCGTGCGTGAGAATCCATCAACAACAATTCGTCAATGTTCTCATTTCACACACCAGTTTACATCGTATTTTGCTAAAAGATCTCGGTACAATCTCCAATTGATTCAAGAGTTGCAACCGCATTACCATCCTTTTCGTTTTCGCTTCGCTATATGCGTCGACGAAAAGCTGCACGATGATGGCAATTTTGCCACAAAAAAAAATCATAATTTCGGATGAAGCTATATTTCTCCTTGGTGGATACGTTAATAAGAAAAATTTACGGTATTTAGGGTTCAGAAAACCCATACTTGGTCGTACAGAAGCCAATGAACCCATTACTAGTGACTGTTTGGTGCAGCTTATGGAACAAAGGCCTCATTGGCCCATATTTTTTTGAAAATGAGGATGGCGCAACCAGTACGGTTAATGGAGACACCTATGGCACCATAGTAAGCGCTCTATTTGTACCCGCTCTTCATGGTATTGATGTGTACGATGTTTGGTTTCAAGAGGATGGTGCAACTTGCCAATTATCTCACGCAACAATCGATTTATTGAGTCAAAACGAGCTCATTGAGCCTCAAACGCTTTATGGCCATTTAATTAGTCGTAAGGGTGATATCAATTGGCCGCCAAGAAGCCGCGTTTTGACACTGTTGGACTATTTGCTGTAGGACGCCGTTAAAGAAAAGTATTGTGTTGCCGACAAACAGGACAAAATTGAGCATTTGAAGGCTAACGTTCGTAATGTCATTGCCCAGATACGACCCAATGTATACAGACATAATTGGTCATTACAACCCTTCAGTCAAGATCGCGTTCTAACTTCTCGCATCACTCATGTTGTGTGTGTTAATTTTAATACATGAGTTGCCGGGCCTATAGTCTAAAGTCGATTCCGAACGACAGATTTTTGAGCAACTTTTCAGGGCAATTTAATTTTACTCTGAGAGTTTTTGCCGGAAAACTGCTGAGAGAAAGTTGCCGAAGAAATGTTTTTTCATATTTCATTCAGCTGGAGATCTCTGACCTGGGGTTTGAACGTAGGCCTCACTTCTAATAAGCCAACATACTATCTACTAGACAAAGGCGACTTATTCCTAAACAGTCGGATGTAAAACTCAAATATTTTTCTTCTATTGACTTGTAAATGCTTAGATGCCTCAAACATGGCAGTAATGTGAGGAGTCCACTACTAACTTCCCATTAGCCAAGTACAGTCTGGTAAAGTCTTTTATTTATTCATCGGAAAGATTATGACCGAATTGGTGTTGTGCATGCTGCCTTCTGCACCTTTCGTTGCACTGTAGAAATGTTTTCTTACAGTTCGTTATGATGTCTGGACCTGGGGTTTGAAACTTGGTTTGAAGCCAACACACTAGTTGTTAGACTATGGCTACTTAAAAGGGATACGACCCCATACACTTGAAAAAGTGCACGAAAATTGGCTGCGATCAAATGAGATACTGAAGGGCCAAGCGCGGCAGCCATATGAACAGAAAAATTAATTTAGCAAAGTTTCAAACCATTTTCGTTGTATCGTATTTTTCAATCACCCACCCTATGTATATAGCGAGAAATCAATTTGAAAATTTTTAATTTAAATACTTGCCAAGGCCATAAACAAGAACATTTTTTTTTTGCAAAATAATTTTGCCAATAATTTCTGTCACTCAAGCATTGTTGACAGATTCTTGATTTTTTTTCCATCAAATTTCAATTTGTGTACGATTTTTTTTTATTTTTTTTCTTTGAAATTCATTTAATCATCATGAGAGTGCTAGCGGTGGTGCTGTGATGCTTCAATTATCATCAATGAGTGAAGAAATCATTACAATTTAACAATGCATGAAAATCAATTTTCAGAAAAACCTGTCAATATTTCAATTTCATTTGAACTAGATTTGTCTACGGCCCATTTAGTCTAGTATTTATGATGGTACTGACTGTCTGGCGTACACTCCACACAGAGCAATCAAATATCATCACCATAATTATTGGTTCTGGGAATATCAACGCAGCATATTTCTACAATTGCTTTCATTTCACTCATCATCAGCTGCATCATGGGAAGCTAGCTACTGCTGCTGCTGCTAGTGGGTATTGGTAATGGCGTGGTGGTTGGTTGCTAGTGATGGCAAAAAGCCAACTTTTTCGAATAGAAAAAAGGGAAATTTTTTTTTTATTTCTTTCAGTTTTTTTTTTTTTCGCTGTTAATGTCACTTGTCTCTTGCTGCTAATCATAAAGCAAGAAATATAATCTTAAAATAATTGCAAATGTCTGAAATGACATGAAACAACAATACTGATGTGTGTGTGTGTGCGAGTATATACATGTGGGGAGGAGTGTGTATGCAAGAAAATATTTTTTTAATGGGTCTCCCTTTGCTTGCTCCCTATATGGGTGGTCTTCAAAGAAAAACATTAAGAGACAGCCGGGGTCTTAATGTTACATACCTTAACACGTTAAGTGTCTCAGAAATATGAACGACAAGGTGACAGTCTGTTTTATTGCACTCTGACAAGTGCATACATTTATCGGTGCATATAGATTCAATGCTGCTTTCCTTAGTTATTGGTGTTGACATTTGGAAATATATTTCCATTTTCCTTACGTATTTTTCACAGCATTTGGTTTTAAAAGAAAAATCGAATCGAATATAAAGAATTTTAATTTTAAATGACACATTTCAGAGGACGAGGAGAGAGAATAGAGGAGAGAGAGAGAGAGAGAGAGAGCGCGAACAGCTATCGATATCCAGCATATTACAGTTCCCACGTTTTTGTTCGCTGTCATACCGATTCCATTCCGTACATACGATGAATGCATTAGGTTTTAAACAGCCTACACACTAATGCTTACATTCAGTGTGTTATTATGCTCTTGCTCTTGTGCTTTAATAATAATTTCATCCATTATTACAAATATTATGTGGAATTCTAAAGCATATTCGCGCCCATACACGAGCGTCTATGTCTATGTCATCACGTCGACCTAATGACTTTATGCTACAAAGATCCAATTATGCAACATTATCGCATACTGGCATGTAAATTTTGCTACAATGGCTGCATTTCTAATGAAATGTTTCTTCATTTTACAACGGAAGGAAAAAAGACGTTTCCTTTTTTTTTTTTTTTGCAACATCACTCAGCCCTTCAGTTAGTATTTTTGTTGCATCACAATGTCTGCTTGAAAAGTTTGTGCAACGAAATTATGATGGCAACCAAGTGCTTACACACACATTCTCCTCTCTCCCTTCTCTCTCTCCTCTCGGATACCTCAAGTACTCTTCAACTCAACCAACTCTCCTCCTTCTAATGCTTATTGTCACGATCATATTGTGTAATCTTTATTTTAGATTCTTTGGTGATTTCTATGCCTATCGTCTGTTTGTCTGTCTGTCCTCTCTGTCTGTCTGTCTATCGTTTTTTTGTTCATAACCATTTTTGCAAAGTATCTCAGTAAACTTTAGCTTTTATTTGATTATTTGTAAAAGTAAAGGAAAATTGGTTATTTATGAAACTTGTTTTTTTTTTCCTTCTTTTAATATTTCTTGCTTGTATACTTTTGTGCAATAGCAAGAAAATTTTGTTTTTCCCACCCAAAATAACAACAAAAAAAAGCATAAAAAAAAATATAAAAAAGAAATAAGAAAAAGAAAAAAATGAAGAAAAGAAAAGTTCATAAAGTGAATAGAACTTTCAAATACGAGTACTTGTAGTCGCAGCATCGAATTGGCATAAAACTATGAATTAACTCTTGACACTATTTTTTCCTTTGCTGGTTGCTTTAGAATTTGGTCTTTCTTTTCCACACAGAAACGTCAATTACAGCACACAGATAGGAGACAAATTAGCATACACATCTTGACAAAAATAAATATTTTTAAATACAAATACAATAACAATAAAATATTCCCAGAGCCTGGACTGCAATAGAGTATGAGTATTTGAATTCCAAGTTGTAAAGCTAAGATCTTTTTCAAAACTTTATTAATTCCCCCGATTTTTGTTTTATCATGTCAAGAGCGCCCCTTTTTTCCATTGAATGTTCGTCTGTTTGAGTTACTTTACTTGAAGATCCATCAGATGAATTCAGGAGTTTTTCAACTTCACTTCCAAGTAAATTTAATGATCTTCACCTCTCTAACTTCTAATCCTATCGTACCTCTTTTCCAGACAAATAAAGTTCATACGTGCAATAATTGGTCATTACAACCCTTCAGTCAGAATTACAAACTTAGATTCTATAACCACGTATGTTGTGTTGTGTGTGTTAAATTTTATCCATAAGTGCGGGACCTTCAGTTTAAAGTCAACCTGAATGACAAATTTTTTTTTCGTGACAATTTTATTTACTCTCCGAGTTTTGCCAGAACTCCTGTTGAGAGAAAGTCTTTTCAAAGCATTTCATTTCAATGCTGTTGTTGGCTGGGGACCAGCATATTTTGAATGTGGGAGAAGTATGCAAATGCATTGGATTCTTAAGGCAGTTTAAACCATAATCTACTTCCATCTGATCTTCTTTCTATTGACGACATCACTTGAAGCCGTTTACAAAGGAAAACAGCTCTCAGTGGCTAGAGTTACTTTTAAACGTTCTTGGTCGTTGTAGCAGGGGCGAAAGTAGCATCCAGCTCTATTAATTCATTAGTAAACCGCCACAGCTTGTAAGGCACTGTGGTATATCAGTTTTTATATACAGATTATGCTCTCTTTATACTGCAGACTATGCTCTAGTTAAAGTATCCGAAATTCGGATGTTATTCTAACAGAGCACATCCATTTGTGGTCGACTGGTCAGTGCATCGTACAGTGCACTACAAAAAAAAATTCGTACTTTAACCACACTATCTTATCGTTTACAAAATCAATGAAATGAAATCCAATTTCATTACATATTACACTCTCTTTCCTCCCATTCGCAACCTAATTCTGATGCCAAAACATGGCAAAAAGGAAAAAAAATCTAAACTTACTTATGATGTGTTAAGGATGACGTGTAAGCCTGTGGCCTTACTGCGACAGCCATATGGAACGAATAAACCGTTCAGTTATCCTTCTGATGACAAAATACCAGTGCTTACTAGCTATCTGATCATCCAAATAGAAACAACAAGAGGTTCTAGTATTAACTTATAATAATTTAATCGACTGAGTAATATTAACCTATCTATCAAAGGAGTTTTTTTCATAGTGTCTACGGTACTTATTAAGTTGATTTATAATTGGGATACTGTGTTATTCGATTGGATGCCTAATGCACCATTTGGGACCAACTGCATCATCTTGATGCCAAATTGATTACCGTGCTCAAACACAAATATCAATGGGGACTTGTTGCTACGCTAATAGCTCTGAATGCTATCAAGAGAAACGAGAAACCAAACTATGCCTCTAGCTAACAGATCATTGTGCGATTTTTCAAAGATACAGACAATTGGAGAGGTCCAGTGATAATTTGTGCCATACTTCACTGAAAATCAAAGGAATGAAGATCGCTTAATACTTACTCCAGGTATGCCACGGTATGAGTTCCTAATCATTAAAGGGTGAAGCGAATATTCGTGTTGATGAACCAAATAACACATGCCTTTTAGTGCAGTGTAGTAATGACAAAATAGGAGGAATTGTAAAGATACTCTGAGTTTGCTGCTCCAGTCATAACTAACTAAGTAAATTGCTGCAAAATACGAAGTTCATACAAAAATATAGTGGTTACTCTAGTGAAAGCAAAAAAGCCTGCTTGAGTTTTTAAACAACACGTACCCATTAAGTTGATTTCGTATTAACCGTTCTGATCACGCTTAAAACCATTTAAAGAAATTTTCACTATTATATGACAATGCATGAAAATGACTCACGAAGCGATCTCATCTATTTCTACACCCCTTAGCGCCTTTTTATCTATTCTCATATTCGCCGCCAAACGCCAGTAATCACTACAAATGCCATGTTTAGTGCCCACCACCTTAGCAAATACTAGAGAGCGCAGACTAGATAGTACAATCAATCTGATGAAAGTATATTGAAAAACTATGGTGTGATCTATATTCGAAATAGTCCGCCTGGTATATGCTTTTTCTATCTCAACAGCATTCAAATTAGCAAGGCTAGCAAGGTTCAGAGCATAAATTTTTTTCTCAGCCAAATACTGTCGTATTTCTTTCCGAAAACCTCATTAAATCGTTCGACAAACCATAACGATAAAGTATAAACTTTCTAAAACCGCTCTCTTGAAAGCTCTTTTATTTTGTCTATTGTTGGCAATAAAATAAGATTATCAAACACTTATTGGCAATAAGTATTGCAGTTCATGACTTAGAAAAGAAGGAAGCAAAAGAACTTCAAAAATTATGTTCTCTTCCATTTCCAGTTGATAACTTAATAAAGTAACAGAACAAATTGTTTGAATGGCAAATGCACATGCTGCTTCTACTTACTATTGACACGATCTCTTCTCCATAATATATAGATTTGTTTTGTCTTCTTCTTCTTCGTCTTCTTGTTCTTGTTCTACGATCTTCTTGTACTTTTTTTGTGGATGCCCAAATAGAGATTTTTTTTTTTTTTTTTTTTTTTTTGGAAGCAGAAGCAGAGAAGAAACTCTTTTTCACTTTTCGTGGTTTGCATGATTTGCAATTACTGTTAATGTTCACAAATGCTGATAACAGTAAAACGATTGAAAAACAAAACAAAAAAACAAAAAAAAAAATCAAGAAACTTTGACTGCAAATGTGCTGCTCTTCAAGTGTACCACGTTTTTGACTGCCTAACTCTTAAAAGACTTTGACAAGGAGTTTAACCAGATTACTCTGTGTGTTACTCTGTGTCTTCACCACATTAAATACATTCCTAATGTATTTGCACTTTAATGCCCTTTTGCAAAATTAATTTCATGTTTTAAAGCATTTCGTACGGATGCATTACACTTGTCAAGTAACATCAACACTTTATTTCGTGCCCAAGCCAACAAAACATTGCAATTTTTTGTTTTTGTATTTAAGAAACGTTACAGCAGTTTGGTAACGGTTTGCTACGTTTCGGTTCAGTCTCTCATCATCCGACCAGGCTGGGTGTACACCCACTGAGGTGAAAATTGCCTTTAAATGATAACGTATCTAATAGAGGGAGGAGGATTATTGTAAAGTGTAGCCATCCGTCCATGTAGCCAGCCGTCGTCAGTATTGTAAATGTAAAGAACAAGAAAGTTGTGCGACATTTACACCATCCTAGTACAGCGGAGAGCAGTGAGTGAGTATAGCTGCGAAAAAAAACAAGAATTTTTTTGAATGTTTTTCTGTTTTAGACAAAGATGATCACACGATTTTCACTCCTCAGTTGAGTTAGCGACCTGAAAGCAGAAGAATTTGCTTTTTTTAATGTTATTGTTGTTGTTGTTGTTGTTGTTGTATATATTTATAGCTCGGCATAGTTATAGTTTTTGTTTTTCAATGTAAAATTATTGCACAACACCATTGTGTTTTAAGCGAAGCGAAGGTTCTAATTTTCCTTGTGCCACGAACAAAACATTCTCTGAACATTAAACATCTTAAAAGTAATATTTTTGGGCATCAAAAAAAAGTTTGCTCTGTAGCTGTGTTGCACCATTGCTTAGGCTTTTAAAGTTTAATTAGTTAATGTTGTCTTTACTTTCTTGTCTTCTTCATTTAACTCAGCATT
>QOCX01001176.1:0-43931 GCA_005959815.1 Sarcophaga bullata | reverse complement strand
TGAGGTAAAAATCTAAAATCTTTTTATGTTTCTGCAATATGGAGTGAAAGGAAATGAGTTCTCTTGTACTTTGTAACAAAATTGATTAGAAAAATCATAAAGAGTTTTATTTTTATTTTTATATTTCAGATTACTTTTGTTGTTTTTCTCAATACAGAAAGGGTTTTTTTTATTAAGGAAACGATAAGAGAAAGAGAAAGGAGGGAGAGAAAGATTTCCATTAAGCAGTTTAAGAAATTTAATTATTTTCAGAGAAAACATGTTTGCATACATTAAGCCAGAGATACCAAATAGACTACGTAGGAAATTAAGGGATTTTTGAGAAGAAAGGTAGCACAACTGCATTTGAAAAATGCTATCCTATGTAATATCCACACAGCATGTTCGAAATATTAAATGAATCTGATGAGATCAATTTCAATACGCTTAGAGGCTTTAAAATGAAATGATTTCAGTGAGACAAAGCCACAGTTCTACACAAGAATTCTAAATAGCTTTGCGTTTACCAGGATGTGAGGAATCGTATCCAATTTTGTTCGATTCTGCATCTCGTGCACTAATCATTGACTGGGAGATAGAATCTTATACTCCTAGCATCCATACTCAAAATACAATTGGTAACGCCAAATGCCTACTTTTAGAGTTTAAATAGAAGCACAAGATCAAGCTTTGTTGCTCGTTACCTTGCTCGCATATGTGTTCATGGAGTGTTTGCGGAGTCTATTGCCATATTGTCAATGCTAAGCTGGCAGCTACTCAATGGCATTCTCAATGTAGGAAAACAGCATTTGTATATTCGTTCGTTCCCGGAAATATAATCCCATAAGTTTAGCGGAAAGTGGCTTAGAATCCTTTGCTAAGGAAGACACAGCATATCATTGTTTAGTCTAGCATTATAGTGTTAATATCCTGATTTATTGCGCACCAAATCTATCGTAATACTTTCAACTTATCGAGGGCATTCCTATAATGTCTTAATAAACTGGTTACTCTGAAGTGTAGATTATAATTCAGCTCCTGGTGCTGAACAATCCAACCAAATGCGTGCTTTAATGATTCATTCTTGTCATCCACACAATATTTACATTGGAAGTGTACAATTCTGTTCTTTCTTGGCATAAACTCTAAGAGCAAATAAAACTGCCTTGAAAAGTTTTTCATGTTAAGTTTTTCATTACGAATCGATATTAAATGGTACGTACTCGCCACACATTGAACGTGAGTGGTATGAGTCCGATTATGTCATTTTAAGCCGGAAAACTTCTTTCCAGCAGCATTATTAGACGTTCACATGTCTGTTTACCATATAATGGCATCTTTCTGAAAAGAATATCAATAAAGTTTGTCTACAGGAGACAGTTAGCGAAGGTAGATTCCAACCATACTCTTGTAAATCTTGTGTTCCACTAATCAGTCGTCTGTGATCTCTACAACTATATGCAACAGTGTTAAATACAAAGACTTTTTCAACAGCTAGATTATGCCAATGCATGTTACACTCTTCACCTAGTTTGTTTTCCATGGCTTCAAAGGCAACAACTGTATTGCTCGTTAAAATTTACATGCAATGCAACATTTTTGGATGACATTTCCTAGATTATCAGACTCCAGTGGGTAAAAAAAAACCCATAAAATACTGTAGAGCAATAACACTTCAGGAAAAATTGTGAACATGGTCTTAGGCGATGCTAATACTAAGTAATCACACAGTATATCCCGCCTTACATGAACATATGAATTGCATATTTCTTGGACATCGAAACGCTAACAAGACTTCTTATGTCATTGACAAGCCTTCATAAGTCTAGACGCCCGAGGAGCGGTTAGGAGAAAGTTAATTTTGTACGGGATATCGATTTGCTATAGATTTTCTTTTTGGTGAAAGTCCAACACGATGACATCATCAGTCCCACGGCTATCACTCTTGTAACCTATAAAAGCATGGCTGCGTCCATAGTCCAACTAATGACCTTCCGATGTAATGAATTCTATAGTCGAGAAGAGATAAATAGATGATAGTTCACTGCAGGGTACAGGCTAATTTGACAAAGAATACATTCGAGAAATGGTGTAACATCTTTTAACATAAAATGTTAAAAAAAAAGCTACAAAAACAAAACAAAGGACTTGTTTGCCTAATTAACAAAGAAACAACGATATGGCAACATCATCCCTATTCACGGAAGAGGGGTAAACAAGTAAACCAACAAGCAACAACAATACTGCAGGGACAAACGTAAATAAACTACACTAACAACAAACAAGTAAGCATGCATGAATGTAAACAATGAAGTTTACATTCAATGATGCTTACATTTATAGAATTCTCGAGAAAGCGAACCCGAACCTTCCACTACGAGAACATTAATCAGACTATGTACGTCGCTACATAAAAGGCAACGCAAAGTATGCAGAGTAGGAGTTGAAGTTCAGTTAGTCTTGTGTGAAGCAATCGCGGTTTGACGATCTCCGTTACAAAGATCTACAAAACAACTGTGTATCATTGTCATTGCTTGTCGCAAAGGGCATAAACAAAGGAACAACAAATAAAGCAAGTGTTGTTGTTAGCATAAGTTATGCACAGTGGCACACAAAGTTGTGCGATTAATAAAGAATTTAATTAAAACTGAACAGAAATTTATTTTTATTTTTATTTGCAATTTACGAGCTTATATTTCAAACGTTTTTAAAAGGTAAAAAACGTAACAATATGTTCGTAGATCTAATTATGCAACTAACATTATACCGCCTTGAACTACAGTACGCCAATATCTTATAATCCAGTGTTCAGAATCCTTCCAACACATTATAAAAATATTTTCCAAGCCAGCGAATGAACGAAACTAGTTAAGAAGATTACTTATGCATCAAGTCTAAAGAAAGCTTTTTCAATAAAGGAGATCTATACTCTACAGGATACAACGTAATTGTTCTTAATATACTCTCCCTAAGTTTCCATATTTCTGGTGTTCTTGGGCTTTTCTATTTTTCAAGATTTTCGCAGCATTGTTGTCGTTAATCACTGTCAATCAATCAATCAATCAGAGACACTTTAACCAGAATATGCATTTTTCCATAGAAAATTATTAAAAAAATGCCCATAAGTTTACTAGAATTCCTTTATATTTAATAAATCCATACGGACATTATTCATTATGACCGGAAAATAGGCATTTTCATGTCATAAATTTCATAAAAATTCAATTTCATTAAAATTACCTGTCCTTTGCAGTTATGTTCGGTATACATCAGCAGGCATGCAAATATGCCAAAATATCAGGCAAAAAGTGTTCGTTAATATTATAATAATAATAAATTTATTAAAAGAAACAACAACAAAAAAAAAGAGGAAGAAAACTTGAAACATAAAATAATTCTTTATTCATATTATCATGGCCACAGTACGTATGATTGATAAGAAATCATCAATTCCATATCACTCATACGTCAAGGGGAGATGTTATATTCAATAACAAGACTTAACACACATGCACGCACACACACACCTACTTACTTAAAGCATATAATAAATATATTATGAATGTCTATATTAATTCATTATAATATTGTATATGTATGTAAGTACATATGTATGTGTATGTGTATGTGTAAGTGTATGTGCATCTGTGTATATTAATAATAATTTGTTCTAGAAAAATACGTATGTTTTCCAACTCTTCTCAATGCTACAAGCATTGAATTGTTTTCACACATACGTGTATACACTGAAAAACACATACATACTCACACACACACACACAGTGATATTTAATACCGTTTTATAACGTTATTTATATAAATGGAACTGATTGTTTTAATACACTTGGCTTATGTTTTCAATTAAATTTCCATATAATTTTCCTGACATGATAAACTACCTCCTCTATACAAGTCATGCATCATCCATTCATAAGCGTTTGAACAAACACCAACACCACCATCGCAAACAAACCCCGAACAAAACAATTTTAATCAACTCATGTGCAGCATATGTTTTTTTTTATTTTTTATTATTTTTTTGTGTTAAAAGGCCAACAGTTGTTTATCTGCTCTTGTAGAGCCATATTAGCAAACAGGTCAGAGCATAAACTACCCCCCTCCCCCTGTTCATGGTAAAAATAAAATTTTTTTTTCTTTTTTTTTATTTGTTTTACCTGCTTTAAATGTTACATTTTATGACTGTATTTGGCAGCCAATTTATAAAATCATCACACACACACACACTCACATGCACATGCAAAAAAAAAAAATAAATCTCAGTGGACGTTAAAATATATTTAAAAATAAATTCCTGTTATAAATAAAATATATTTACAACAACAAAAACAAAAACAAAGACAAAATTAAATCTTTACTGGTATTACGTATTAAAAATTTTCTGTTAATGGAAGCAGAATTCTACGAATCGAATACATTGCTGAACTCGTACACTTAATAGCAACTCTGTGCAGAAGCCATTTGACACTCTAACTGGTGGGCACGTGGGATATGTTGTACTCTAAGTCTTAAGCATTAAGGTCTTTAGCATTACAATTGCATACAGAAAATATGGAAAAATTTCCCTTCAATCTTGAAGAGTTTCTCAACACGATATAAAACAGCTTTGAAGCCCTTTTAGCAAATCTGTGCAGAAGCCATTTGGCACACTAACTGGTGGGCACGTGGGATATGTTGTACTCTGAGTCCTAAGCATTAAGCATTGCAATTGAATACAGAAAATATGGAAAAATTTCTCACAACGATATACAACAGCTTTGAAGTCCTTTTTCAATTCAAGCTCCATAGCTTCTTACTACTTACTACGCAGCTATCAAGAAGAAACCCTTTTACTTTGTTGCAGGCAAGGCTTCTACCTTTTTTCCTTAAGATTGGATGCAGAAAATAGTTTTAAACAGTTATAATGAAAAATACAAAGAAATCAAGACAATGTAACTTAAGGATTATGCTCTTAATATAAACCATGATCATCAAGCCAATAATAACCAATTGAACCATATTTAGGAGAGAACACAAGTCTTAAAAACGGTCAAAGGAAGTAGGACAAACTAAGGCTTGTCAACATAACCGAAGCAATGAGACCCGTCCTATAGCCATGCAGGATAACTCTATAGATGTCATTGCACGTGTAGTGAAGCTAAATTTTTAGAGTCCTTATGTGCTATTAAGAGCAGTTAGCTCTCAGAGTCCTAGTTGTCTAATATGAGTAGCATGTTGGCTCACTAGACATGAAAATAAGTGTCAAACGCAGTTCAGACATCTCCAACAAAACAAAATATTGAAAAAAAATATTTTCCCACAACTTCCACTCAGAAGTCTACTGGCAAAAACTGTTCGTAGCAATGTTAGTCACTCTCACATTTTTTGAACGATTCTTGAAGTTCATGGCAATGTTAGTTACTCGCCCAGTAGAATCACCAGTAGGATCAGTTGTTTGAAATCATCGTTACACTGTAGGTCTCGCCAATCATGTATAGAATTAACAAACACAACATGGTTGGTGTAAGAAGCTAAATTGTAATCCTGACTAAGGAGTTGTATTGACACAATTCAGGCGTTTATCATCGCGATATTTTACAAGTTTGGATGCAAAAAAATAATTTGAAAGATTATACCTGAAGATTACAGAAAAATCCTTTGCGTGTAAGGATTATACACTGAATTTACAACGTGATGGTTAGACCAATAGCGGCCTATTGGACCATTGTCTGAGTAAACAGAACAAATCTGCAAAGAAGTCCAATGGTACTGAATAGCATTCAGATACCAGCTTATGTTGGTATATTAAAGACAATTAAAAGTTGTTTTACTGCGGCGGCCGATGCTCTTTGAATGTACGTCTCTAGCACATGGTAGTAAAGGGCATCGCTTTTGTGGAACTTCATGAATTATTAACTAAAGTAAACAAACAGCTCTCTACTCAACTACCTCTTGGAGAGAAGCAAAATACTCTATGATTTTATGAAATGCTTCGCAACACAACTTTGCAAAGTGAGTACAATAACCTAGAGGCTGCATATTATTTCTATCTAGAACCCATCGTGTAATATACGTCTGAATCGGGGGAACAGATATTGAGTTTTTGATCACCAAATGATATCCAAGTGATATACTTTAAATCTATGTTAACGAAGAATATGTCTGGGACTGTCTGAAAAAACTCTAAACAGGTATTGGAAATAGGACCACTGTCTGCCTCGATCCCAGGCCATGTTGGTATTCGCAGTAATAGGCAGGCATATGAGCTTGCTAGAAGGGGAGCTTCCAGACTTGTTTTATTAGGTAACTACAACAGCAGGGGATTTGAATTATGCATAGGACTAAGCCGAATTGAACTGAGGTTACTAAACGGCCTTTTCACAGAGCACTGTAGACTCAAATAAAACTTATGCAAAGTGAAAATCTTTCGGAACTCATTAATGCCTTCCAGATGGAAACATACCAGGGTGCATATCAAGGGCTGGACAAGGAGTTAACCTAGTTCTCATCTAAAGCGATTAAGGGGAGTGAACTGAGGTTAGTAGATAGCCTTTTCACAGGGCACTGTAGGCTCAAATAAAACTTATGCTAAGTGACAATCCTTCGGAACTCATTAATACCTTCAAGATGGGAATATACTAGAGTACCATACCAAAGGCTAGACAAGGAGTTAATCTAGTTCTCATCTAAAGCGATTAAGGGGAGTGAACTGAGGTTAGTAAACGGCCTTTTCACAGAGCACTGTAGGCTCAAATAAAACTCATGCGAAGTGGAAATTTTTCGGAACTCATTAATGCATTCCAGATGGTAACATACCAGGGTACATATCAAAGGCTAGACAAGGAGTTAATCTAGTTCTCATCGAACAGTAGCTAGTAGGGGGTGTGATTATATTGACGTCCTAACAGATAACAGATGCAATGACTTTGCCTGAAACACCCTTATAACATTGGTTGTTCTGTTATGCGAAAACGGTTCATACATTATCTCTGTCTCTTATCTTCTGTTTTTTGAACAAAACACATGACGCATTAGATATTCTGTACGAGAGATTTAAGGACCTGATCATCATACGTAGAGGTGATGAGAACTTGGGCCTTACCTCTCTTTGTGTTGGCAATAGAAATCAAAGATTTTTGTTGGAAAACTTTCTTGATGAAATGGTCATACAAGCGTTGTAATATACAACGAATTTCTTCATTGGATTTTTCTAAGAATTCTGACGTAATCTATGTGCTCCTCTTATGACCTCTTATTCTTATTTAAATGCTTAACTGGTTCTCTATAAACCCTCCTTGCATTGGACAAATTTTAGAATTCTCATTGACTTAGAACCGACATATCACGTGGCTTTGACGTCTTATACAACAGAATTCAAAGAGGACAGCTGAGGATCAAATCCCCTTCTATGAAAATAAGGAAATCCATCTTATCCATGTTACCACCGCTTGCTTAAACTAACTATACTTTGAAAATGTCCCACAAGTAACACAATGAACTTCCGTTGAAAACAATCATGATAAAAAATAATATTTTTTTTATAAAATATTTTATAAAACCACAGTAGAAAGAAATAAAAACAAAAATGATGTGAAAATAAAAACAAAAAAAAATACGAACAAAAATCATCGTTCAACGTTTCCAATGAAACCAAAAAAACACAAAAACAACAACAAAAATCATATGAAATACGGAATAAATGACATGGACTCTCACCTCATTTCAAGTGTGCCAAAAAAACAGCCTGCTGTTATGCTTATAAAGGGTTATTCATTGTGAGATATCCAAAGTTTGGTTCGAGTGGGAACAGACATGATTTCCATGATGTTTTATTTGATTTTAATGCAGAGATTTCATTATGGTATAGGAAAATATATTTAAATGCGTGTCTTTAAATAGTTGCAGCATTCGATCACTTTGGGATAGGTTTCGATAAGTTTTCCTCAATTTTCATGCGGTATCTCAGCGATAACTGGTTTTTAAATGATTCTGGTTTTTAAATGATTCAATGTGTGAAAATATTTCATTGATGTGAGACGATTGTAAGCCAAAGAAGTTGTGTTAGTTATGGCCCTTTGTAGTAGAACAGCTGTCCACTTCCGCTAGTCCCAGATACGATACCATTATCAAGCCCTAGATGGCATTACCAAAAAATTGTTTAGATTTTCTCCATAGTGCTTTCTGCTTTCCTGACATTGCTTAAGGATGTATCCAATTGTTGAAGAACAGTTTTCTCCTCTTCTTTGTCTCCACAGATTCTGAAGAAATCATTTACTATCTTGCCAAAACCAATTCGTCGTACCATGCCTGTTTAGTTCTAGGCTTACCTAGAATATCGCTCTTATTAAGGAATTTGAAACCACTAAATGGTTAACCCGTTATATTTTAATATATATAACCTATGTTGTTGGTGTTGTTGTTACATTTTTAATATATAAACACCATTATATAAAACGTATGCATAAAATGCTTTCCAATGTTTACGTAGGTTTATGTACGTACGTACGGAAATGATTTTGAAATTACTGGAAATAGAGATGAAATAACATAAACTCCCAGCTCTGGCAAAATGTATTTTCATAAATTTAGAGAAGAAAAACTAAAAGAATAATTCAAAAAAATAGAGGAAAAATATTCAAAAAAAGAACTCTAGAGAGATTAGAAGGAAATGTAACCTGAATTATATTTTTTTTTTACGAAACTTTCATCATCATCATCATCTCAGTGTATTTCTATTTATTTTTCTTAATATTACTGGGGATATTCTACAGATTTTTGTTTCCATTTTTTTTATCTCTTTTTATCGTATTTTTCTATTACTTCATATGCAAACGGATATGAAAAACTAATGAAAGTTTCAGGTTTTTTTTTTTGTATTTTTTTCCCTCTTCATACATTAAATATTAAGATTTTCTAACGATAAAATGAAATTAAATGAAAACAATTTGTATAAGCAAATATAGAAATGATTTCAAATACAATTTTTTTTTATTTTCAAAAATTCATTGGAATTTTCCTAAAGGTTCAAAAGGTTATGCAATTAGAACTGACCTGTGATATTAAATTAAGTTCCTTATTTTATTGTTACAGATTGGTCCATCGATTCTTACGAATCTGGCAATACTTGTGTCATTCTATTTTATCACAAAATTCAAAATATTATCTCCACTGAATGTAAGGAATCAACTTATGCTTAAACAACCTTTTGGGATTTATTGGAAATTTATTTCCAAAACAAAGGAAATTAGGGTCGGAAATTGCACGAAAATGTCGTAATAAATTTGGTCGCAGAGAAGGACCAACAGTGTCCGCTATACACAAGTTTATTGCTAAAGTTCGTAAAACTAGTTTCATCGTTGATACGCCAAGACATAAGCGGCCTCGTACAGTGCATATACCCGAAAATATGTAAGCTGTGGCTGAGAGTGTACGTGGGAATTGATCAACATCAACTTCATCCTTCCTTCTCAAGAATTAAACAATTTACACATCAATTTACTTCGACTTTGAGCAAAGATCTTGGTATGGCATCTTACAAAATTCAATTGGTTCAAGACTTGAAGCCGCATGACCATACGCTTCATTTTTCTTTTGCTAGATGGTCAGATTTTGTCGCAAAAAAATCATCTTTTCGAATGCGGCTTGTTTTTCATCTTGATGGGTACGTTAATAAGCAAAATTGCCGTATTTGGGGCTTAGAAAATCCACATGTGGTCTTAGAGAAGCCAATGCGCCTATTACAAGTAACTATTTGATGTGCCTTATGGAGCGTAGGCATCATTGGCCCATATTTCTTTGTAAATGAGGATGGCGCAACCATTACCGTCAATGGAGACACCTATTGCACCATGATAACCGAATTTTTTGTACCCGTTTTTCATGCTATTGATGAAAATGATGTTTGGTTTCAATATGATGGTGCAACTTGCCACACATCTAATGTCACAAGCGATTTATTTCTGCAAACATTTGATGGAGGTTTAATTAGCCAAAATGGTGATTACAATTGGCCGCCAAGAAGCTGTGATTTGACACCATTGCACTATTTTCTGAGGGGTGCCATTAAAGAAAAGTGTTCTTCCGCCAAATCTGCGACAATTGAGCATATGAAGGCCAACATTCGTGATCGTGTTGCTGAGATACGACCCCATACACTCGAAAAGGTGCATGAAAATTGTTCTGATCGAATGAGGTACTATAAAGCCAGCCACAGCAGCCAAAAGGGTTGTAATGGTCAATGGAAAGACCTATCGCATCATGATAACTGATTTGTTTGTTTTCGCTCTTCATGGTATTGATAAGAATGATGTTTGGTCTCAATACGATGGTGCAAGTTACCACACATCACACGCCCCAACCGATTTATTGCACCAAACGTTTGATGGCCGTTTAATTAGCCAAAACAGCGATTGCAATTGGCCGCCAAGAAGCTGTGCTTTAACACCATTGCACTATTTTCCGAGGGGCTTCATTAAAGAAAAGTGTTATGCCGTCTAACCAGAGACAATTGAGCATTTGAAGGCCAACATTAGCGATTCCATTGCCGAGATATAAAAATTGTTCCGATCGAATGAGATACTGTGAGGCCAGCCACAGCAGCCAAAAGGGTTGTAATGGGTAATGGGTTCACCTATCGCACCATGATAGCTGACTTTTTTGTATCCGCTCTTCATGGTATTAATGAGAATGATGTTTGGTTGGTCCAAATTACCATACATCTCATGTCACAAGCGATTTATTTCTGCAAACATTTGATGGCCGTTTAACTAGCCGAAATGGTGATTGCAATTGGCCGCCAAGAAGCTGTGATTTGATACTGTCGGACTATTTTCTGCGGGGTGCCATTAAAGAAAAGTGTTCTGCCACCAAATCAGAGACAATTGAGCATTTGAAGGCCAACATTTGTGATGCCATTGGCGAGTAGTAATACGGAAACGTTCCAGTCATATTGTCAAATTTCCGGTTTATACGTTATTGATGCCGACAAGATTATTTGTTATCAAGTTGAAGGTGTTTATCTCTTGCCATTACTTTTCAGTTGCAATCTTACATATTTGCCTCACCGTATGCCCCTTACCGATGAAAACTAAATCCAATGTTTTTAAAAATCTCCTTTGAACATTTCTTTTTCTTTTTACAAGATTGTATAAGGAGAAGTAAATATTTTATTTATTAGTTTCTTAAGCTCTGGTCCCTGCTCTCTGGTCTCTCTCTCTCACTCTCTATCTCTCTCTCTCTTACTCTCTTACTTCTTGCAAATAGAAATGACATCTGTTTCGGACATTTGTTTTATTTTTTTTTGCCTTCTCTTATTTTTTTTTCTTCTCTCATGTAATTAAATATTTGTATTTCCTTTAAGGTTTGTTTTTTTCTGTTGTTGTTGCTGCTGTTGTTGCTTGTTCTTCTTTTAATATTTTATTCCTTTGCCACATAAAGTCTTATGTTTCGTACATAAATTATAATGAATTGTAATGCTAAAGGCTAATTGAAGTCATAAGTTATAAAAGTTAAATGAGGCAGAAAAAGAAGAAAGAAATTGCTCAACACATATACAAACAAACAAACAAAATAAAATAAAGAGAAAAAACATATCACAGTTATAATAAGAGAGAAATAATAAAAATAATAAAAACAAAATAAAAATTTTTTGTTATTTAAAGAGAAATTAAATTCCAATTAAATTAAACTCAACCAGCCCGCCATCCATTCGTCATTCTGATGAGGGTGCATAAAAGTTTATGACAGTTTGACTTATTTTTCCTTTCTTTTGTTGCTTTGAAGACTTACATTATGAAGGCCTAATGAATTAAAAGAAAACCTTGTAATATAAATTAGCATTTATGGGTAAAAGAAAATTAATTCATATGAGTGGCTGGTAGAGTAGAAATAATGAATAAATAAATTTAATGTGATAATAAATTTATGCATTTAGAGAGCTTTGGGAAACTATTTATAGGCCCCTATAGAGTCCATACATTTCTGATCAATTGGTCAGTGGATTACAGAGAATGGATTCTGTTGAAGTTCTTCTTTTCACTTACAATATGATCACGTTCAAGTATAATATCCGTAAATACTAGTATATAGTATACTAGTAGTAAATGCTTAGTATGTAGTGCATTGGCCTAGTAGACGTGAGGCCACGTTTCAAACCCTAGGAAGAAAATCTTGAGCAAAACAAAATATGAACAAATATTTCTTCGGCGACTGCCTCTCAATCGTCGTAGTCAAGTAGGTAGTGTGTTGGCTTATTAGACGAAAGGTCAGCGTTCGAATCCCCAGCCAGACATCAGACACGATATATGATAAAAAAAATATTTCTTCGGCGACTTCCTCTCAGCAGGTTTCTAGCAAAAACTTTGAGAGTAAATAAAATTGCCATGAAAAGTTTCTCAAACAAATTTGTCGTTCGGAGTCGACTTTACACTGTAGGTCAAGCCACACATGAATAAAATTAACACACTCAAAATAAATGGTGTGAGAAGTTAGGCCGTAATCCTGACTGAAGGGTTGTAATGGCCAATTATGTATGTATGTATGACTGCCTCTCAGCAGTTTGGTAGCAAAAAACTCTTGAGCGTAAATAAAATTGTCATGTCGAAGTCAACTTTAAATTGTACAATAAGTACGGTGAGTAGCTAAGTCGTAATCCTGACAGAAGGATTCTTTTGTGCCCAAGACTTGTCATAATCCTAGCATTACTTTCGTGGCTATTTTATCTTCTATTTCAATTCCACTCCAGACAGTTTTACCAGAAGTGTTAGGAATAAGGATTCCTTTCATACTTCTCAGGGGGAAAGCTCGACATTAAGTGAATGACTTCTGAAGAGATCATAGATTATACGATGCAGAAAACAGTATATGCAGACTTTTTCCTTTTTCGATAGTATCGGGTCTTTCATTAAGGTCTTCCTATAGTTAAATTTAAATAAAACAAAGTGTGAAAGACGTCTTTAGTCCAATTATGTATGAAATATAACGTGATTCAATTTTCCCTGACTTTGGCGCCTAAATCAGGCTGATTTTGAGCAACGACGGAAGCTATGTTAGCTTTGAGAACCGCTGCTTGTTTGTAGCTTATTCGCATACACGAGAGATTACAACAAAAAGAAAAAACCCAATAAAAAAACTAAAAGATTCGCATGGTTATGGTGCTCAGATCATTTCACCTCCATAAGAAATGACTATGCTGTCAGATCTTTCGTACAGAATATCCCAAGGGGCATAAACTGTGTGGTATGTAGATCTGTTCAGTTGAAACGATATGTCGTTAGTATCTGAGACATTCAATAAGTGGTTTCCTACCAATGTTGCTCTGAAAGCCAATACTGAATGATCCACACCAAACAAAATATTTTTTTTTTTTTTTTTTTTTTTTTTTTTTTTTTTTTTTGTATGCTCATGTAAATTAACATCATCATGAATTCGACAGTTTAACCTGTTTCCATACCCATTCATCCGAAATATGCCTCTCTTTTATATTTTTTCCTGCAAAGTGTGCGCTGCTGCAATGTGGTCCTGTCTGTGCCATGCAATGATTACCGAAGACAAAAAGACGGGTCAACATTTTACTTACAGGCTTAATTCAGTGGTTATCACAATCCCTAAGTTAAGATCACAACCTAGGCTTCTCACACCATCCATGTCATTTGCGTTATTTACCTAAAAAATATTACAGTATTGGTTATGCCACCTTTTTTTTAGCATTTCTTCACTCATAAAGAATTTTCCCCGTGTTTTTTATATTCAAAATAAAATTCTCTTTTTAACTGAAAATGATATTCACATTGATTGTTTCAAATTCCAGCTTTCAGAAAGAATTAAATTCAAAAAGAAAAAAAAAAAAAAAGGAAAATCCATCATTTTGTCTTCTATGCTTACAAACATGACAAGTATGTCACTGTGTATTGTGGAAATGGAAAATTTATAAATAATAAAACAAACCACAGTAAAGCAAAGAAAAAAAAAGATACAACAAATGAAATACATTGGAAAGATGAACAAGAAAAACAATTTTCACAATTTGATTAAAATATATGCAGAAACAGTAACAGAAACAGAAACAGAAACAGAAAAACCACTGCAGAGATAGGATATTCCATACAACACACTACATCATACCAATACAATGAATACCATGACCCGAAGCAATGAATCACGAATACATACGTATACTACCACACCTACACAGAAAATCACTTTTATTTAGTTATTCATATGAAACATACACATAAACACGTATTTGCGGGCATATATACAGGGTGAGCAGATGAAATTGGTTCGAAATTTTTGAATAAAGTTTTTGAAAATTAATAACAAAACCTCACAGGGTAATTATATTATATTAACGGGAATTGTAGGCGTCTGAAGACTGTATGGATTCATCAGATTTTCAAAATGCTTTGAACAAAACTGTGGCTACACTGACACAGTCAGTGATGTTAGTTTATTGCTAACAGCTTAGGGATTGCTGTTGCTAACGTGTTCTTATAGGGTGAAGCCTTTAAAACTTTAAATTTAAAAGTGCAGTAAAACAAAAACGGCTTAAAGCGGTTGTGACGGACAATTGTTATGCCATTCATATGGCTGCCGCAGCCACAGGCACACAGTACCTCATTCGATCGGACAAGTTCTCGTTCACTTTTTCGTATATATAGGGTTGTATCTTGGAAATGGCATCACGAATGTTGACCTTTAAATGCTCAATTGTCTCTTGTTTGCCGGCATAACACTTTTCTTTAACGGTACCCCCACAGAAAACAGTGCAGCGATATCAAATCGGAGCTTCTGGGCTGTCAATTGACATCATCATTTCAGCTAATTGAACGACTAGCAAACATTTAACGCAATAACTTGATTGTGACATGAGATGTGTGGCAAGTTGCACCGGCCTGTTGGAACCAAACATCTTTCACATCAATGCCATGAAGAGCGGGTCAAAAAAGTCGATTATTGTGGTCCACTAGGTGTCTTCATTGACCGTAATGGTTGATTGGTTATTATTTTCAATTAAACACGGATTAATGATGTCTGCGCTCTAAAAGCCGCATCAAACAGTCACTCATAGTGGGCGCATTGGTTTCTGTGAAATCACGTGTGGGTTTTCTGAGCCCCAAATACTACAATTTTGCTTACTAACGTACCTATCTAGATGAAAATGAACCGAAAAGATGATTTTTTATAGCAAAATCGACATCATCGTACAGTTTTTCGTTGACCTATCTAGCGTATCGAAAACGAAGCAGATAGTCATGCGGTTTCAACTCTTGTACCTATTGAACTTTGTAAGGAATCATACCGAGTGCGTGAAATGTTTAATTCTTTAGAACCATAACGAGCTGATGTTGATGGATTCTCTCTTACCGCACACTCTCAGCCACTGCTTCGATATTTTCGAAATTGCACGAGTACGCTCACGTCTTGTTGCATCAACAATGAAACCAGTTTCACGAACATTAGGAATAAAATTGTGTATAACGGGTACTGTTCGTCCTTCTCTGAGACCAAATTTTGTACGACATTTTCGTGCAATTTCCAACACACTGTCTTTGTTTTGGAAATGTTTCTCAAGCGTAAATCGATTCCTTACTTTTAGTGAGATAATATAACTGAATTTTGTGACAGAATAGCATAGCATAAGTATTGCCAAATTGTAAATAACCAGTGGTTCAAATTGAAATCGATAGATAAACCAGCCGATAATATTGTTAATCAAGAGTTGTTATAGGCCAAGCCACATACATTCCTCCTTTAGTATGATAACCTTAAACCCGACTTGGAAGCCAATTGAAAACTGCTTTGAATTCAAATAAAGAAATTTTTTTTGCTACACCCTGTCCTAGGTGTGAGCATTTGAAATGTCTGTGTTTGTATTTGTCTTCAATTGCTTTCAGAGTCAAAACAATAAGTTTTGACTACAATTTCCGTTGCAGTTGCTAAACAATTCAAATATATTTCCGCCATAAAAATATATTTAACATACGGACAGTAACAAAAACAAATCAAAATGATCTTGTTGTGGTTTTTTTGTATTCAAAAAATATTTCTTCAGTTAGGGGATGAATAAAGTACTTGAGGTGAAAAGACAAAAACACTCAATCAAATCAAATTTATTGAGAATTTTTTTTTTTTATGAAATTTATATCCATAACTGTAGGTCTTGCCAGTCGTGCAAAAATTGAAAATTTTGAGAAATTTAAAGAATCTAAGGATGTGACTCTAATTCATTTCAAATCATTAACATTTGCCTCCAGTTTCTTATTTCATAACTCAAAATGGTCAACAATTTGCACACTCCTGATAAAACCACAACAAATACAAACTTAACTTATTTTAGCCAAGTTTAAGCCAAGTTATGCATAAGAGGTTTTGGCCAAAAAACACAAAAATCTACCAGTCACTTTAAACAAAAACAAAAACAAAAATAAAATGTCAATCAAAAGTTTGTCAAGAAAAAAAAAACACAACAACAACAGAAACAACAGAAATTTACTGACAACTGCCAAAAGTATCTTCACCGCAAATAGTACGAAAAAGAAAAAAGTTGAAATATATACGAAGAATTCACTTAAAGTCTCCAACTAAATACCTGGTCTAATAGAATAACAAAACCTCTATTCTTTGCTGACGTAAAAGTTAAATTGAAAAATTTTGTTAGATCGCCGAATAATTTGAGTACACAAAAAATGGGAAGGATAACTACAACGAAATGATAGCATTGCGCTTGTAGTATATAAATAGAACAGTCTATGTGAGAGAATTTTACAACCACCTTCCTTGTAAATCTAGCATTCAATAAAGAATGGCATTCGTTTTGTCGTGAAAAGATTAAACGCAAGCGACTTTGTGTCAGATATTCTAAACCAAGGCTGGAATATGCAGCATTTACACTCTCGAAAGAAACTTTAAGAAATTTTCCCATCACAAGAAGCTAAAATTTGTCCATCATATGCATATTATCGATAATCTACCTCCTAAACTATCACCAATTCTACTGCCTTTACTACCTGCCTTTGCTACTGCCTTTGCTACAGCCTATACTACTGTCTATACTATACTACTGTCTATACTTAATGAAGCCTATACTACTGCCAACGCTCCTACTTATACTTATACTGCTGCCTTATCTATTGTCTTTACTACTGCCTTTATTATGCCCATACTACTGCTTATACTACTACGCAGTAGTGTGTACTACTGCTTATAGGAATGTCAATACTACTGTCTTTACTATGCCCATACTACTGCCTTAGTTGCGCACATACTACTGCGTATACTACTGCTTATGCTACTGTCTATACTACTGTCTTTACTATTGCTTATACTACTGCCTATACTAATACCTATATTACTGCCTATGCTATTGCCTATACTACTACCTATGCTGCTGTCTATGTTACTGCCTATATCACTGCCTTTACTACTGACTATGCTACTGTCTACATTACTGCCAATGCTACTGCCTGTACTACTGTCTATACTACTGCCTATGCTACTGTTTATACTACTGCCTATACTACTGCCTATGTTACTGCCTATACTACTGCTTTTACTACTGATTATGCTACTGTCTACACTGCTGCCTATGCTACTGCCTATACTACTGCCTATACTACTGCCTATGCTACTGCCTATACTACTGCCTATACTACTGCCTATGCTACTGCCTATACTACTGCCTTTACTACTGATTATGCCACTGTCTACACTACTGCCTATGCTACTGCCTATACTACTGCCTTTACTACTGATTATGCTACTGCCTATACTACTACCTATGCTACTTCCTTTAAGCATATACTTTCACTTGTCTACCACTTATATTCCCTTCTAAGCTCTCGCCTAAACTTAAACTTACCTCGCCAATTATATTATGGTCTACAGTTCGGTCTATCTGCTTATATTCTTGGTACTGTCTATTCTCCTTCATCTCAACAAAAATAATATTAACTGTTGAGCATTAAAACATGTTAGAAGATTGGAAAAATAACATAATCTTAACAGCCCTGTTCTTGGCATTATCAAAAATAAATTCAAAATATCTGATCAAATACCGTAGAATCATATTTGTGGTTATCAATCAAAATGTTTGGCATCCTTCCCTTTCCACATAAACTTTTTTCTCCTTTGTACTCATATTCCAAAGACAATGGCATATTTAATCACTTTATGTGTACTTCTTTAACATTTTTGTTGTTGCAAAAAGAGAGAAAAAGGAAAAAAACATGTTTTTAATTCCTTTTTTGTTCATTATATTTCATTTAGGGCTCGTCTTACGTGCCATACGTCCGTCTGCCATCATTTTATTTGTTTTCTAATGCAAAATGAATATTTTATGCATTAAAAGCTTTTTATTGAATTATTGTGTCTGCCACCATATCAGTACCCTTAAACACAGGATGAAAACAGAGGAATGAAGAAGCCATCAAATTGATGAGAAATACTATTGACGAGTAAAGCTTCTGATCAAAAATTCAGAATTTAAAAGAAGAAAATTTTTTACTGGTTTTTTTAAGCCTATTTAAGTGCAATTTATTTTAATAATTTAAATTGTCTAATTAAAGGCTTCATATGCGTGCATTAAGTTTAAAAGTTAACTTTAAATATTAAAACGTTTATTGTACTCAACTTTAAAGAAGAAGAAAAACATTTTAAAGCTGTTCTCCTCTATCATTGTTGGCTACAGATGCCGGATAGAATATGGTAGCGGTCATACGATATAATGAGGTTCATCCTTTTATTCGTAACACTAGTTAGAGGATTAAACCAAAGTAAATACAAGTCAATTCAATGATATTGGTGAACTGAAGGCCTAAATATGCGAATCCTGGGTTCAAGTGCTCACCCCAACGAAACGATGACGATGATGATGATGAAGAGTTGGAGCTCTCAAGAAAACGTTTCAGTCCGCAGCTACGTTAGCCATTGCCAAGGACTACAGAGAGAGCAGAAAGGAGAATGCATTTTCAGACGCAAGAAGAGGAAGCAGGAAACCTCGAGAGTATGCTGCTGTCGAGACGTACAGAGCATAAAATGATGTTCGAAATGGAAACTAAAACACCGTATACAAGAAAACGTTTCGGTCCGCAGCTACGTAAGCCATTGTCAAGAACTACAGAGAGAGGAGAAAGCAGGATGCATTTTCAGTCGTAAGATAGCTCCTACTTCCTATCTTACGCGAGAATATGGGGCTGTCGAAACGTACAGGGCTTGAAATGATGTTCGAAATGTAAAGAAAAAGGTCCTTTACAAGAAAACGCTGCTATGTGAGCCATTTTCGAAGACTACAGGAAGAGTAGAAGGCAGGATGCATTTTCAGACGGAAGAAGAGGCAGCAGGAAAGGCGAGAGTGTGGGGATGTCGAGCTGCACAGAGCTTGAAATGATGCTCGAAATGGAAAGTAAAACGCCGTATACAAGAAAACGTTTCAGTCAGAAGCTAAGTAAACCATTGTCGAGGACCACAGGGTGAGGAGAAGGGGGCGCCGAATTGTACAGAGCTTGAAATGATACTCGAAAATTGTATCAAAATTGTATCAAGCCATGTTTTCATGCCGGGTTGAAAACAGAGATTTGATTATAGATTTGCAAGGGGTACTCAGATTATGAATGCAACATTTCTCTGCTCGACTACTAGGCGAAGTCAACACCAATTCTGCGATTCTTAAGGATAGAAACAGTAGCAGACTAGATGGAGCCGTGGTGAAAAAATCTTTACTTATGGTGTTCAAGTTTGGTGAACGGTTTGCAAACAGCAATGCCACAGCTGACTGATAAACAGAGTACGGTACGATTGCTTGTCCTGATCACTAGTGCATTCGGTTTTACCGCACGAAGGCATTATCTGCTGGACTAAGATATTATTTGCCTGACTGATTTTTACATAGACAGACTGCTGTGATTTCTAGACGTTGGCCACGGCCATTTTGAAAGCAGTGCTGCATGGGTGATAAGACTTTTCCAATAATTTTTGCACTCACTTCGACGTTTGTTCCTTTCCCTGAATGCCACGGTAATCTCAATGAAATCTCGGGTCAATTCTTTTATGGGTTTCACAACCGATGACGTAATGGATTTCGTTTGAAATTGAACTACTGATGTCAATATCGAGGACGGTACGGAACTCAGAATCTCTAGCATAGATATTCCGCTTATCTGTGGTAGGTATTCTAATCTCCTTTCAGAGAGAGACAGAACTTTTTTGACAGCTGGCAGATAAGTGCAATATTGCCAGACTCTTTAATGTAAAAAGTAATCTAATGATGCAATTGTAAGGCTCTAATATGTTGCCTTACATTTGCCATCAGATAGCCATGTATTCCTGATTTTCTGCATTTATTGAATATAACTGGCTTACTAACACACTCTATACACATAATTCTCCGGCTCTATTTACTTTTGTTATTCATCATCATCATCATCATCATCATCATCGATGATGATGAACGCATTGTTCGAAATTCATAATTCAAATCAGGGAAAGTAAGGTTTTATTAAAATCCTCTTCCATCAAGTGGCTTCACTACACTTCAGTTCACTTTATTTTTTTTCTTCTCTCTCTCTCTCTCTCTCTCTCTCTCTCTCTTCTCTCTCTCTCTCTCTCTCTTTTTAAATATTTCACCCAATTACTGCAATTAAACTTTTTTTTCTCTCACAGTTTTTTTTATTTTTTGCCTGGCAGTTCTAGGGATATAAATTGTGTGGGTGTTTTATAAGAGTGTGTTCTGGTTTTTTATTCTTTTTTTTTCCTTTTCCCATTTTCTTTTTTCTTTAAATTGGTAATAATTTTTCATAATTTTCTCATAAATTAGTTTAAATTAAAGCCAATTATTTAGAAATTTCGTTTAAGAAAGTAATGTGCATTCTGTTAAGAAGGAAGTGAATGATGATTTTAAAGGACTTGAAATCATTTCACTATTGTGTTCCTTTTTCAAGGAGCAAAATGCAACTTAAAGTACGTAATATATGAACAGTTTAATACCTACATACATAATTGGCCATTACAACACTTCAGTCAGGATTACGGCCTAGCTTCTCACAACACTTATGTTGCGTGTGTTAATTTTAATTGTGAGTGGCGGAACCTACAGTTTAAAGTCGATTCCGAACGACAGATTTTTGAGAAACTTTTCATGGCAATCTTATTTACTCTCAGCGTATTTGCCAGAAATCTACTAAGAGGATGCCGCCGGAAAAATATTTTTTTCATTTTTCGTTTTTGAGGTCTGGCCGGGGTTTTAAGCCGTGGCCTTTCGTCTAATAAGTCAACACACTACCTACGAGACTACGGAGACTACGATAGTGGAAGCCTTTATGGATCCATATAAACTTATTTACAAAGCTTAAGAACATTAAATGTGTTCTCGCCGAAGAAATATTTTTTCATTTTCGTTTTGATGTCTGACCTGGGGTTTAAACCATGGCCTCACGTCTAATAAGAAAAAAAACACTACCTACTAGACCACGGCGACTTTTGCCGTGTATACCATCCAAAAATTTATTTGCAATTTGCCATCGAAATCTGCGACCGCCATCAGTTGCATGCAAGTTCCTTTTATCGCAAGCTCATCTGCCTGTTCATTACACCCGTACAAACATCTCTTCCCGCTCTAAAAGATTCCATTGCATGGAGGCTTCCTTACTAGCAAGCTTATCTAGCTTTACATTGCCATGAATTTCCCTTAACCACACTGTCATACTTTAATGGCATCAACGACAATTTTAAGACCTCTCTGAATCATGTTACAAACAATCACTGGGAGAAGTTAAACCATCAGAACTACTTCATACACATACCTTTAGGTTAAGTTCGGTTACCAGGTATATTACGGTTCAAAGCAAGTTTTATTGGTGGCCCATATGACCCATTATTATATGACCCAGTGCGAGGTAAGCCCCCTGTCATGAAGGTCCTCATGCTCCAGATGAAACTGGCAAGTTCGCCAGTGAAACATTCACCAACATGCTTAGATCCAAAAACCGATAATGTATGCTCAAAGCAGGGGGATTCCCATAAAAGCTTTTGTACCAATTCCGTTTCCTACATATCATTGAAGCTTCTGCTGTAATTCTGATGGTGCTTGCCGAGTTTGCCAGCGAAACTGCCAATAGCGCATTGTCCCGTAAGAGACAATTGTTGATAAAGACCTGACGACTTACTGGGTTTTTCCTTTCCGACACTCGTATAGGATTTATTTAAATTAATAAAAATAATATTTTGACAATATTAATTATTTATCTGTTATAAATTCATATTTTTGTTTAATGTTTTGTTTTCTGTCTTTAAATTTAAAAAATTATTTCAAAACAATTCAGCTTTTGAAAAAAAAACAAAAAATTCGTACAAATCTCATACAGGACTGATTAAAACTGATGCTGACAAAAGGGTAGCAGTTTTTAAAATTCACATTTGAAAATGTCATTTCCGGTTAGTGAATTTTTGAAATTTATAAATTATAAATATACAACAACAACAACAACAACAACAGAAAAAACAAATCAAAATATATCAAACGGCTGCAAAAAAAAAAAAAATATGAAATCTTCTCTTAACTGATGAAAACTGTTTCTAATATGCGTTCATTTGTTTGCGTGTGTGTGTGTGTGTGTGTGTGTGTGTGTGAGTTAGAAAATCTATAATAAATTAAATTCCATTTTAATTTCAAATGAAGCAGGATGTTAAAATTGTACAAACGTACGTATAAATCATAAATTTTAAAATTTTATTGACACAACAATAACGTTTATATTCGAAAAACAAAAACAAAAACAAAAGCAAAAATAACAAATTTACTGAATTTTAGATGCCATATGTCAGTAAAATATTCATACAGAAAATGCATTTACAAATCCCAAATACCATACATACCATAAGGAGAAGTTTCGAATAATATTAGATCCCAGGTTCCTATAACAAACAACCAAATTTTAATTCATTCAACTGCTAAAACCAATTGCTTTCCAATTGAAGACCCAAATTATTGATTTTCTTTGAAATCTTTTAAAATACCCTAAACTTATTACCCAACCCTCCTAACGATTTATAGGAAAACTTTTCATTTATTTAAATTTATGTATACGCGTATGTATGTACTCGTATGTATGTACAAACGCCTGCCAACAACTACTTACACTAACACCTTAAAATATAAATATTTCTCTACCCACACACATGCAAACAATTTGCTTTTAAAACTTTCAAATGTTTTCATTGCAAATATTATTGGAAATAACAAATAAACTGGAAACAGTTATTTTTCTATTTATATGTATATGCCAAATCCTAACTTTAGCACAGTGGGCCTAAAGAGGCAAACTGACTACCTATAAAAAATATTTTCCTTGTGGTCGGACGGCTCGAAATTCTATGAAGACTGTGATCTTTTGCAACTGCCTCAAGCTGTACTACAGATTAGGTATTAAGTGAGCATCTGATAAAGTTCAAAGGTTTCTCAAAAGTCTGCCATTTGAAATCGACTTTAAACTGTATGTATGTTCCTTTACTTGTGCATAAAATTAACACACACAATATTAGTGGTGTGAGAAGCTAGGTTGTTATGAACAATTAAAGCAAAGATATTTGCTCCACCTATTCAATTGCCGAACATTTCAAGATCTTCGTTGGCAATTAGGCTTTCCTGAGGTTTATTGGATGGTTCTTCTTCATGTTTGTAAGGAGTCCAGGATTCTGATCGATTCTGTTTTTGTTAGCCTTCGGGCAATCACTGCATCTGGAAACTAAAGTTCGAATGCACTTATTAGAATGGGTTCACATTATGTGGACGAGGACTGGGTTGTTGCAATCCACTACATAGTTTAGATGATAGATCGGGTCGTTGTTTGCTTAGAACGCTTATCTTTCTTTCGACGTTAGTAAAACCGGTTTGCTGCTGACTTACTTGCTTTATTGGTCGGTAAAACCTTTTGTTTAGGATTTAGGAACCTACCTTCTCACATTAATTTTATACGGTATTGTTGAGGCGTATATTTTTAACTTCTTCTCCGAACGGCAGAGAGATTCTAGCAAAGTTTTTTTTTTTTTTGCCTGAAAACTGCTGAAAGGAAGTCTCCAGAAGAAGTATTTTTTCTTTTTTCGTTTTATTCGAGCTGTCTTAGCTGGGTTTTAAACCAGCGGTTCCTGTCTAATAAACTAACACACTACTTATATATTACCGGCTTTCTATGGGATTTGGATAGTTCCAGCATTCGATTGGTTATGTGGTTTCTTATGGGATATTGCGAGATTAAACTTCTGACAAGAATCTGTAATGTATCTCAGCCAGTGTATTCTGTTGAAGCATATGTTGAAGACTGATTGGTGGAGGCTATAAATCCTTCCCTGTAAGTGTGTAGTACTTGACTGGAAGTGGTTAAATATCCTAAACATGGAACTCTTTGTTGGTTTGAATACTTTGTCAATAGCTAACATTTGCGATTGAGTTGGCTGAGGAATGCACGTTCATCTCCGCATAACTGGAGTGTTTTTACTTTATTTCTTATCTTGCAACATCTTTTATTTTTATTAGGAATACAGCTTAAATAGATACGGAAAGATACTGGAACTAGACTTGTTGATGTAATTGAGGCAATGATAACCTGTCCTACTGAATACTAAAGCTTTTTAGACAAAGGTTACGACAATGGGACAAAAGTCTCAGTACGAGATTTAGAAGCGAACGTCGTGACCTAATTAATCGAGTAGCTGAAAGCTTCTTTCACTTCTTCACTGTCCCCTAGACACAACCAGTAGAATTTGTAGAAGAAGACTTAGTAAAAAAAAGTAAATGAAGTAACCTGGGAAGTCCATTGGCCTTTGGCGCGAATGAGGTTAAGTTGAGAAAAATGTGGGACTATCTAAGAACGTTGAATCACCTAAGTAGTCGTAGCCTCTGCTGGATGCAACTCAGGTGGTATTCGTGGCAATGAGCAAGCAGAGGAGCCTGCAAAGAGGTGAATTTCGTCACACTGATGAATTCCCGACCTTTCTGTAGAGAGGAAAAATATGTTTGAGCAGTAAACTCAGCGAAAGGGAAAATATAGAGAGACAGGGACTCTTGGACCAATTGAATTTGAGGCAATTAAAACCCTTGTCGGATTAACATTTGAGACATGACTAATGCAGGACATGACTAATGCAGGAATCCAGGAATAATTAGGTTACTAACTGGCCTTTTTGTAGATTCCTTGATGATGAGAATGAATCAAAAGAATATGTCCTTGAAACCTAAAGAGTATTAATGACTGACGGAAGAAAAAAGATTTGGCCTGCATCGTTTCACGTTTGTGTAATGTAATGTAGTTAAGGAGCAAGAGCCAAAAAGCCATCGAAACTAAATTCAATCTACAAACTAACAAACCCTGGGTCTTATATATATTTATGTGGTACATTTTAATTATCTCAGACCACTGTTATTTCATGTGTAAGTTATCCATGCACTATTGGTTTCACACAATATTTAAAAAGTATACAAAAGCGCGCATATAAATATCAGCTAAATAAGCATTAGAAACTGACGTTTACAATTAATGTATCGCAGAGAGAGAGAGAGAAAGAGAGAGAGAGAGAGAGTGTGTAATAAAACTGCCACTAATAATACTTTAACTTGCATATGTTTTTTTGTTTACATACATATGCTGTTTAGTATGCTATTTTTAGCAGTCTTCGTTTTTTTCTGTTTTTTTAAGAGGAAACGGAAATGCTACACACAATATTTCCAACTATATTTAGTAAAACACTGTGAATAAAAAAATTTTATTTAAATTATGTACTCAGCAGTTGATAAACTTTTCATACAGCCCTCCATTAATTCACTTTTCTATTTGTTTTCATAAAACATTTATTTTATTGCCTTGCTGCTGCTACTCTAATGCTGCTACTATCGCTGAGGTGAATGTTCGTTTCGAATTCATGATATAAATTTCGAATGGGGTATACGAAAGCAACAAAAAAAATGGAAAAATATAACAATATTGTACTCGTATAAATAGAAATAAAGCAACAAAATATTGTGTAAAAAGTTTTCAATTTCTTCTTCTTTTTTTTTAAATTTATTTAAATTTCTGTTTTTTTTTTTTCTGTTTTTTTGCATATGCAATATTTTTGTCACATATGCTGGTGAAATTTATTTATTTTTTATACCATAAATTACAGCGGTAGGGCACATACATAGGAGCCATGCTAGTGTTTGTAACACAATGGGAAAAGTAGCTTTTAGTCAAATTAAATTATTCTCGCAGACGATAATTGGATCCTATAAGGTCCCGCTGTAACCCTGACAGTATCTACTTATAATAATAACTGCATCCCGATAGTTTTAGGAAATCAATTTGTTGACTTGTCTCTAAAATCACTTTTGACTAGACAATTTCTATCAATAAACTCTGGCTGAACAAAAATTCGTTGCCTCCGGTTTTAAAATGCCCGACAGTGATATAAGAAATGTTCAGTGCTCTTCTTCTGTACCTTACTCTATAGCCCGGACAACTGTGCACTTAAATGTCTTATCCAATATAACGTAATACTCCGGGCATTAACACGAATTTACAAATTTGCAATGTATCCACAAGGCAGATATTCTGATCTACCTGCAGGTGTAATATCAAACCTCATATTTCTTATGAAAAAATTAAAGTTAGTGTTCTACTACAGAAATACAACAAAATCCCGCTTCAATTCCTTTCAGTTGCCTATTGTGTCCTTGTCCACAAGCCCAATTAAATGTAACCGCTTATACCGACTGGCTATCGTTTCCACAGACAAATGAAAATCTGGGACAATGCTCATGACGAGACTGAAAAACTATAGCCGAAAAGCTCTGACTGCACAAAAATCGTTGAATTTTTGATATGCACATAAAGACCGTAGTGTAAATGTATCCAAGAGTGAAGCACTATATTTTAACTTAAGTCGCCATACTCCAGTAGTAGTAAGTTGGCTTATTTTTTTAAGGTAGCAGTTCAAACCCCAGTCCAAATATTTCGAACAAAGCGAAATATGAAGAAAAATGTATTTCTTCGTCAGCTTCCTCTCAGCAAAAACTCTGAGAGTAAATCTGTCGTTCGGAGTTGACTTTAAACTGTAGGTCCCACCAATCATGAATTAAATTAACACACACAACATGAGTGGTGAGAAAAGCAATTACAATTACAATTATAAAACATGCAATAATTAAATGGGCCTCAATGTTGGCTCAAAAACCCCATGGGACTTAAACATTGAACCCAGTATATCCAAGATTCTCAAAACAATCTATACATTTGGGTGGCTAGAGGTTAGGTATGTAAACAACAGACCTCTGTGCTTCTGTGTTGTGGTAATCATTGTTTTTATACTTCAACATTCGACATTGGCTGTGTAGATAACTCTTGGACAAAGTCTGAATATGGTCTGCTTCACTGATCACCGATACATACATACATACATACATACATAATTGGTCATTATAACTCTCAGTCAGGATTACGACCTAGCTTCCCACAACACTTATGGCCTTGCGTCCAGTAAGCCAACACACTACCTTTTAGACAACTGCGACTTCGAACACCGATACACTTCGAACAAGTATGACCAAGAAGTTAATGATAATTTTGCACAATCTTCAGGTTAATGGAACTCTTCATGAATAAATGTAAATCAGCGTTAGAAATTGATGGAAGTTTTTGTGTTGTAGGGTGAACAGTAAGTGTTTTGATAGAACGCAACGCAGTAAAGTCTTATAATTTGATCACTAAACAGGCAGGCTGCAATTAAGTCCTCAGCGAATATATTTTGCAATGTTCGACCTTATCAATGAATGCCGAGGTTGTGCCAAAGAAATTTTGAATTATTCAAAAAATAACTCTCTTATATGTGTTCCGAAATTTCTGGAGATGTCGTTGGAAACGCCAGGTCAATACGGAATTAGCAGTCTCCGACATGCTGCAGGCCATCACTAAACAGACATGCTGCGATTAAGTCTGTAACGAATGTACTTTCCAATATCCCTTCTTTTTATGAATGCCGAGATTTTCGCAAAGAAATTTCAAAAAATTGAATAATAAGTCTTATGTGGGTTCCGAAACATAGAGACATCGTTGGAAATGCCATTGCTGATGAGCTAAACAGGTCCAATACGAAGCTAGCAATTTCCGTCATGTTAAAGGGCATCACTAAACAGACATACTGCGATTAAGTCTGTAACGAACGTATTTGCGAATGTCCATTCTTGTCGACTAATATTGTGGTTTTCCTAAAGATAATTCTAAGTTAACTCTTGTATGGGTACCGAAGCATAGAGACATTGTTGGATATGCCATTGCTGATGAGCTGACCGGAGCCAGTATGGAGTCATCTATCTCCAACATATAACAGGTCATAGGTATTCAGATAGCCTGAGTTAAATTGCATATTTTCCAAACATTCTAGTGGGAAGCTCAATCCCATTGACAGCAAGAGTGTACGTGAAATATTTCTAGACTCTAGTGGACATGTATGGATAACGAAACCAATTACTTAACAAATAAAGATGCTTGCATAAGTACCTTCTGGCTTAGTCTATGAGGAACACTTTGTTGTAGCTTCACTCATAAGTATTGGGTAGCTTTAGTTTTGTGATAAAGTATTTAAGGTGGTTTTTTGTACGCTCCAAAATGAATTGCCTATGGATGACTCGTTCAGTTCAGTTCAAAAGTAACGATTTTTTCCAAAAAGCTTGCCTAAAATAAGGCATGGTTTAGTCGGTGTGGATTAAATCTACAAATTTTGCTTCTTTCTTTATTAAATACGAGTACAAGTACGTCTGTATTTCATGGCATATGAATATGCCCAAAAGTTCTGTGACTGTTCCTTTTAAAAAAAATTTTTTTTTTTTTTTTGTTGTTGTTGTTTTTATTATATACAGCATATGAAGTATATTTTGACAGTAATGGACTTTTAATGTTTTATTTTCTATGATTTGAATAATAAAATGAAAAAAAAAAGAATTTAAAAAAAATCTGGTTTTGTTGGCAAAGAAAGACAGAAAAGCTGACAAAATAAATGCCATTTTTGGTTATGAAAAATAATTTTTTTTTTGTTTAATTTTAGCCAACGAAATGGAAATAAGTTTTAAGCAGGTATTAAATATTCAATTAAAAGTGTTTTTCATATAATTAAGAAAATGAAAAAAAAAATTGGAAAATATTGAAATTTTGAAATGCCAGGTTAAAAGCAAAAACAACATAAGCAGAGTACAGTGTATGTATGTATGTATCTGCCTTTCAATTAAACACTTCATTAACTAATTAAATTTAATTAAATAATTATAAATTAATTAATCTTTTTTGCTTAAAACAATCATTATTTTCAAACCCTTTAAGTTACGGCAACTTTTTTTGAAACAAAAAACTAACTACACTGGCCTCCAATTAAAACTTTAAAAATGTGTAGGGCAACATAACAAACAAAACAAAATAAAACAAACAAAACAAAAGAACACAGTAAAAGAAAATGTAAAAAACGAAATATCTTCACATTATTTTCTTTAATTAAAACTGCACACAAATTACAGTGTCTTACAATTTTTACCTGGAAGTACTTGTTGCAGCAGCCAGCCAGCCATTGTATGCTGTTGTATTGACGACAAAAAAGAAAATGATAACAAAAAGTACGAAGAAAAAGAAAAAAAGAAAAACAGGACTTTAGAAGAAAACGTTAAAAGTAAATAGAGATTAAAGCAGGAGAGAGAGAGAGTAGTAACAGCAACAACTTACAAAGTATAGTTGACGATGACAACTATTTTTCCTTGGAATAAAAGTAACTCAAGCCATTAGTTGGATAAAATGAAAAAAAAAAAAGAAAATAAAGATTGAAAAAACACTAGAAACAGAAACCTAACGAGAGGTGTCATCAAACACCCATTCATACACTTTATGTGTGTTAATTTTATCCAAACGACAGAGAGAAAAGATTTTCATCGGCATTTTATTTTACTCTCAGAGTTTTTCCTAAAAGACTGCTGCAAGAATGTTGACGAAAGAAATTTTGTTTACATTTCATTATTTCTGAGAATATATAAGCCGCAACATGAACCTCGGGCTGTCGTCCATTAAGCCAATATCCTAGACTACGATGACATTATTTCGGTGATTATCCATCAGCAGTTTTATGGTAAAAAAAAACCCTGAGAGTACAATAAAATTGCCATTAGAACTTTTCCAACTTTGTCGTTGAATTATAATCCTGTCTGAAAAGGTTGTAATGATCAATTAGTACGGATTCAAACCTCGGTATGATCAAGAGATTTGCCAATCTAAGGCTAAGCTGAATACAACGTATTTTCTAGCCAATTACAATCCGCAATACTCAACTATATTTGATGGAAGTGGAAATGCGTCAGGACTGCTGTCTGATGTCATCAGAATTAGAATGAAATTAGAATCTAGTAATCGATTGTAATCCTGACTAAAAGTTTTTAATGATCAATTAGCACGGATTCGAACCTCGGTATGATCAAGAGAATTGCCAAGCTAAGGCTGAGATGAATACAAAGTATTTTCTAGCCAATTACAATCCGAAATACTCAACTAGACTTGACGGAAATGGAAATGTGTCAGGACCGATATCTGATGTCATCAAAATTATAATCAAACTCCCAGGGCAGTCGAATAATACAACTGATTCATAAAATCTCACAGAATATTATAATTTGTTGGACTGGGATTGCTAACAAAATTAATTCCTGTTGAAAGAAAAAGGAAATAGCCAATTCTTAACATGACAATACATTTCTTATAAAGGTGATGGCTAACATTGGGCCTATAATACCGTCAAGGCTTTTTCATGGAGACCTAAATCGATGAGTAACTAAGTTTTATGGATTCGTTCACAGAATCACTTAAATTTTATCATCTGCACTTTGCGGTAAGAGATCTAAAAACCTTTTCGAAGTGATTGTGTTCATATTTTAAGGTTTTTAGTTTTATTAACGCTTTCTATACCCAGTGGTGCTTCATTAACAGTATTGATTATTGCTGCCTTGCAAATTCTCCATTGAGTTTAGTTTTTTTTAATAATTTGTAAATGAAAATCTTTGTGATACCTTTTCAGACCTTTTTTTTCTTTCACTGATGAAATTCTAAGAAGGTAGTAGTGCGTTGGCTTATTAGACGAAAGGCCAAGGTTCTAATCTCCGGTCATATATCAACAACGAAATATGAAAAAAAATATTTCTTCGGCGACTTCCTCTCAGCAGATTTCTGGCAAAAACTCTGAGAGAAAATAAAATTGCCATGAAAAGTTTCTCAAAAAAATCTGTCGTTCGGAGTCGACTATAAACTGTAGGTCCCGCCACTCATGCACAAAAAATTAACACACACAACATAAGTGGTGTGAGAAGCTAGACCGTAATCCTGACTGAAGGGTTGTAATGGCCAATTATGTGATGAAATTCTGTTCGTTATATCAGCTAAAGATTGGTTTGAGGTGGTATTGTAGCACTGTATACAGAAACATTGGCACTGAGAAACACGAAGTCTTTTTGTAGCTGTTGTTGTCAAAAGAAATACTAAAGTAAACAAGAAAAACAAACAATAAATAGGTATGGGTATGGACGTATATCAAATTACAATAACAAATCAACTGCAAGAAAGTTAAAAGTTGCCAGACTGATAATAAATAAAGTATAAATAGAGTGAAATGTAACTTTGCTAGTGAGTTTACAGCAAAAGTTGCAACATATGTGTGTAGACTGTTACACTGCCTGCTTAACGTCCATAATACAACAAAACTTGTCTCCCAAAACATATGCCATTCCGTTTACATTATTTTTCCAATTTTTAACCATCAGCTGATAACGCTTGTGGGGCAACTTATAGTTGTTAAAACTATCCACTGTTAAGGTTGTTGAAAAAGAATTTTTCCCAGGAATTTTTTATCTTTCTTTCTTTAAAAAATAACAATAAATTCTTTGTATCTCTCTCTCTCTCTCTGTTTGCAGTTCTTCTATCTTGTAAAATAATTTAAGAATAATAATAATTTTCTGAACAAGTTTGTTTAACAGTTTCATTTGGAAAAATATTTTTACAAAGTACTTGCAAATTTTCTTTTTACGAAATTTATTATTTTTTTGTTTTTTTCAATAATTAAAAGAGAATTTTTAAATATGCCGGGAAGTATATGTTGCTGTAACACGTTGTCATAAAGTTAAAGTTGACTTTAAACTGTAGATCTGGCCACTTATGTATAGAAGAGCTATCAGAAGCTAGATTGTAATACTGGTCGAAGGGTTGTAATAACCAATTATGTATGTATGTATGTAAGTAATTTAAAGAAAAAGTAAAGAAGAAATTATTAATTCTTAAATTCTTAATTCCATTAAATTAAATTCATAATTAATTTCATTGTTTGTCTCTTTCATTCACCCTATTCAAGGGTTAAACTTTTATTTTAGCAAAAATGGTGTTTTTTCCCTTAAGTTTCTATTTCTTTTTTGTTTTCTAAAGATAATCTAGATTATAAATATTTAAAAAAAAAACTTTTGAATACTTTTTTACACCTAAAGCCAGTAAACGAGCAAAGAGCTAAAGGGGTCTGTTCTGTATGGCGTTGCTGTTAAAAATTTAATGAATATGAAAATACCCTGGCACTGGTAGTAATGTTACAACAGCAATCTCTAAAAAACATTCGCATACACTTGGTTTGAAGTGTAACACTTGAAAAATAATCAGTACGTTATAAGTACTTGTATACCAAGAACAAAAAAAAAACACTGCAAAAAATATAGAAAAAATCTGCTAAAACATGCTCTAAAAAAATAGGAAAAAATCGTAATGAAAAGTTTCTTGAACTGCAACAATTTTTTTTTAAGATAAAATTTCTGAAAAAGTAATAAAGGATGCAAGATTTTTTGTGTAGTTATGCACTAAAAGTAATAGAATTTAAATGACTGGAAACCATATACACAAACACTCATATTTAAATTAATATTACATGGTCAATTGCTTGATACTTGATTTTATTCAACCTTGTTTTAACTTGTAAACTTAAGTTAAGGCCTAGAGAAAGAGCATATTCTATGTAGTTTGCTTAGTTAAAAATTTTCCAAAGGATCTTCACATAAAATTATGCATACAGCTCTACGAAGTTAACTAATCTGTGCTAATATTGCCGGTTGGTATCCATTGAGCCTTTCGTTAAGCACTTCTTCACTTTAATTTGTATAAAAAAAAAGTGTGTGAGATCGATAATCGATATTTTTTATACTTTCGAAAACCCTATTCATGGAATTACATGCGAAATTTCAAATGACCGGCAATTTTCCATGGCTATCACACATAAAGCACACTGAAGTTGTACGATGGCATGGCAGCTTTGAGGACCACTGGTGCTTGTAGGTTATTCGCATACACTTGCGACTTAAGAAAACTCCTCCTTTAAGTCTTTCGGAAACCCTATTCATGCAATTATATGCGAAATTTCAAATGACCGGCAATTTTCCACGACTATTACAAATAAAGCACACTGAAGTTGGACTATGGCATGGGGGCTTTGAGGACCACTAGGGCTTGTAGTTTATTCGCATACACTTGCGACTTGAGAAAACTCTTCATACACTAAATCACTGTCTAACTGTGTCAAATCAAACAATCTCACAGGCCAGTTCGCATCAATTTCATGTGAGTTGACTAGGCCGCCAAATCGATCGTTTGTGCAGAATATCCAATGTGGCACCTATTGTGTGGTACGTAAAGCCGTTCTATTAAAAGCACATATCGTTAGTGTAGCCTAGTAGATAGTGTGTTGGCTTATTAGACGTGAGGCCACTTCACACCCCAGGTCAGACATTTTCAATCAAACGAAATTTGAGTATACCTCTCAGCTCTCTGACAAAAACTCAGAGTAAAGAAAATTGCCATGGAAATTTTTCTCAAAAATCTGTCGTTCGAAAGCGAACTTAAATTGTATAAAATTAATATACACAACATAAACGATGTGAGAAGCTACGTTGTAATCGTGACACAAGGCTTGTAATGAGCAATTATGTATGTATGCATGTCACCATAATGGTTGCCAAAACTTGACTAAAATCTTAAGTCCCTTGTACTGACGCAGTAGGGTACACATACATGCCTACATAATTGACCATTACAACCCTTCTGTCAGGATTACGGCCTCGCTTTTCACACCACTCATATTGTGTGTGTTAATTTTGTACATGAAAATCGGTACTCCAAACGACAGATTTTTGAGAAACTTTTCATGGCAATTTTATTTACATTTTCCAGAAATCTGCTGAGAGGAATCGCCAAAGAAATATTTTTCTTTCAAATTTCGTTTTGATGCCTAGCCGAGGATTCAAACCCTGGCCTTTCGTCTAATAAGCCAACACACTATCTACTAGACTATGGCAACTTCTAGCCAGTAGGGTATCCATTATCAAAATCTTGTCGAATTAATTTAATTCATGCGGCAAAACATGAACTTACAAATTATTTAAATATGTACGTATGTATGTACGTATGTATGCAAATGCAAATACAATTCATATGGGAAAATAACAATAATAAACTGAACATATTTTCATTGTATTGGCCATAACAATGGTAATCGTTTAAAAGCTTCAACAACAATAACAACATCGGTTATAAAAGTTTTAAGCGAAATGATGAAAAAAAATACAGTCAAGGTATTAAGGGCATATGAAAAATAAAAAGGGAAAAATTTTATTTTAAAAATATTTTCTGTTCTGTGATTATTTTTATTGCCCAAAACTCCGCGACAATGTTTATTTCTGTTATTATTACGTTCAACGTTTGCAACACTGCTACCACGAGCACTTGTATTGTATTTTGTATCACTCTGCTGTCACCATTGGTACAGCTGACCAGTTCAGTTGATGGTCTGGCTATTTGCTATTTGAACCAATCAATTATTTTTAACGATACTTATTAAATTGTCAAAATTGACAAAAAAAAAAAAAAATTAAAAATGACCGAAGGTTCTATTCCCTCTACACAGACTTGCTGGACTTATACAGCAATTTTTTAATAATTTGTTTATGGTCTCAGTCAGTATCATTCTTCTTCTTTTTTTGCTTGTTTTGTCCCATTCAGCGACAAGTGTTAATAAATAAAAATTATATAAAACTGTAAGGCATTGTTATTGTTATTTGTATTAACTTTTAAGTACGCTACACTCATATTTATTAACATACCAAAACAGGCGATCAGTAGGCAACTCACAACACGGGGAAATGAGTCACTGTCTGGTAGAAATCAGAAAAAGTAAGCAAACTGGAGGGAATATCTCGTGGCAAAATTTGCTAATCAAGCCTGGCAAATTAAAACATTTTATAGCCACACTGAAAGTTAATACAAAATGGCTTGCTCTGGCGACAGATTATATTTTGAAGAAATTGCAAGAAGTGACAGAAAAATCAGTTTCTCGAATCTAACTTCATTAGCAATTGCATAGAAAAGCTAAAAAGCTGGCACAGTTTCTTCTCTTATTTTGGTACAACATTGGTCATTACATTCCTTCAGTCAGGATTACGATCTAGCTTTTCACACATTTTTAGTGTTGTGTGTTAATTTTATTCATAACTGGCCTCGAACGACAGATTCCAAACGACAGATTTTTGAGAAACTTTCTCATGGCAATTATATTTTACTCTCAGGTTTTTAGCAGAAGACCACTGAGAGAAAGCCGCCTAAAGAAATATTTTTTTATATTTCGCTTGGTTGATGTCTGGGCTACAGATGAACCTAATAAGCCAACACATCATCCACTAGACTACGCGACATACATCAGGGTATACATCTCCCAAATATTGCATACGCTAGCACTACGGCGGTCAATATTTTGCATTCAACATAGTGAGACCTATGAGAAGATTTTCTCAGCTGCCTTTGTCGACACAATGTCAAACTGATATGGGTTCGAGGTCTTACTAACATCTGAGAGAACGTTATTGATGGCGATAATCTTGCTAGGTGACTAAAGGTACGATGGGACTTAATAGAACAGCCCTAATTGGTGGCTGTTTGAAACTTTTGCTCAAGGATGGGCATTAAGAAAAATGGAACTCAGCTGAGTTAATATTACCACTTAAAAAATGTCCAGAATACTCAGGTCTTTTTTGTCAATGGAAAGCACGTACGCACTTTTGACCATTGGAAGAGACTCGATTAGTCTTCTAACAATCATGCTTGGAGCTGAAATTCTTTCACATTTTTCTGTCAATGGAACGGGTAAGCATTCTCCTTACCTTTGAGACACATTCGGAACATAAAAGTTACCCTAAGTAGGACTTTTGTGGGAAGAGTAAGGATAAGAAAGAGAAGGAATCGGTACAAGATTTGAGGTTAATGTACGTTGAAGTCGCCGTAGTCTAGTAGGTAGTGTGTTGGCTTATTAAACGTGAGTGGGGTCACGGTTCAAGCTTCACGATTCAAACAGATCAAACATCTCGATCAAAACGAAATACGAAAAAATATTTTTACGGCGACTTCCTCTCAGCAGACTTTTGGCAAAAACTCTGAAGAGTAAATAAAAATTACCGACAAGAACCCAGAGTTCATTTTAAAGCTGTCGGTGGGTATTAAATCAGATTCTTAACGATTGCTGACTACTAAGCACTTTATGGTTGGATGCACGTTTGAACATAATGGCTGTTTAGCTTACTATCATCGTAGAAACTCTCATCGGATTGAAACGAAAAAGAATTGGTTCAACACTTTTCTATGGACCCTAATATCTATGGAAGCGGTCTATGCCTGCAGAGATCTAATCTTAAACAGGGACAGTTTCCAGAAACATCTCCTGAAGGTAAGGATTCCCTAAACAAACACTCCAAATTGTCACTGTATAAAAGAATTTGATTTTTTTCATAGTATCGCCACGAACCAAAGGCCTATGAGAGAAACCGCCTGAGGGTGGCAATCCATTACGACCTAAATTAATCAATGCTACATATCAAATCGGAAATTTCGCAATAAAATTTGAAAATAAAGAATTTTCCCTCTCTTGTTGGAGGCCTATTAGCACATTATATATAAATCTAGGATTTTATTTTAAAGAAAAAAAAAACTAACTTTGCCTTGGGTACACTTGCCACAGCATACCCCTTGTTGGTAACAGATAATTTCATTTACTCTCCTAATCTTCAATATACTTCATATATTTTTTTTTTTTTTGTAAATAATTTTCTGTGTTGTGTCTCCACTTCTCACAACATTGTTTGAAAAATATCAGTTTTAATTAAATTCCTGCACCATCGCCTCAAACGAAATGAATATTCATCGAAGAAGTTATTTCTCAACAAAACAAAAAAAAAAAAAACGACAACAACAAGTAATTGTAGTCGTACTAATATAAATTATGCCTGTATATGTGGTTATCTACTATGTGTTCATGAGTATTGTTGATCATATTATTGACTCCTTTAAAGACTCTCCTCTCTCTCTCTCTGCTCTCGACACTTTGAAATAAGTTTTTTCAAAACAAAATATTTGAATTCCATAGTCATTGTGTGGTGTTTTTGTCAACCATATTTGTTGTATTGTTGTTTTTCCATACCTTTAGGGCCATGGGAATGAATCCTCTGACATATTTTAACTGCGGCATCATGAAGAATCCACCGGACAGTATAAAATTATTTGGGAAAAAAAACATCTCCTACAACGTTCGAATTTATTTTCTCTCTTCATTTGAAATTTAATTATTTATTAATTAAATAAACAAAAAAATGCTGTAACAAAAAAAATAACAGATTTTTTTTTTTCTTTCTCCTTTCATAATGAATTGAATTCTTTAAATATTTAAAATTTATTTTGAAATTGAATTCAATTGGAAAATTTTTGAACAAAAAGTATGGTTTTTATATAGAAAACCCAAAAGGATAAGGTTTTTGATTGACTTGTAATTAGTTGAAGTACAGTTATCTGTAAATCAAATGGAAAAAAGATATGAATTCTGCATTCAACATCCATCTTGTATACGTCTAAGGTCTTCTCAAGCCAGCTCCCACTTCATTTCTTTAATAATTTTACCTTAAATAGGCGTTTCCACTGCTTAAGATAGATAGAGTGGGACTGTCTGATGTGCCAAATTAGTTTGGTAGGGTATACAGAGATGCTCTATAATGGTTGGTATCTATTTAGTCTTTCGTTAAGCACTTCCTCTCTTTAATTTGTACAAAAAGAGTGTGTGAGATCGATATTCGATATTTTTTATTCTTTCGAAAACCCTATACATGCAATTACATGCGAAATTTCAAATGTCCGGCAATTTTCTATAACTATGACACATAAAGCGCACTGAAGTTGTACGATGGCATGGCGGCTTTGAGGACCACTGGCGCTTGTAGCTTATTCGCATACACTTTCGACTTAAGAAAACTGCTCATACACAAGTCTAACTGTGTCAAATCAGGCAATCTCACAGGCCAGTTCGCATCAATTTCACGTAAGTTGACTATGCCGCCAAATCGATCATGTGTGCAGAATATCCAATGTGGCACCTATTGTGTGGCGCGTAAAGCCGTTCTATTAAATACACACATCGTTGGTGTAGCCTAGCAGGTAATGTGTTGACTTATTACACGTGAGACCACAGAAATGCTCTATACTGGGATCATATGAGAATTCGAAGCTAGTGCAGGAAAAGAGCTTCCACACTGTTGACAGGGCCAGAAAATATTTATGAAGTGGGCCATCTATCGGTTTAAATTGAAACCATCGATTATTACGAATCTGGCAATACTTATGTCATTCTATTCTGTCACAAAATTCACAAAATTATCTCCAATAAACATAAAGATTCGATTTACTTTTGATTAACATTGGGATTTATTGGAAATTTATTTCCAAAATAAAGGCAATTGATCGGAAATTGCATGGATTTGGTCGCAGTGAAGGACAAACAGTGCTCGGTATATGCAAGTTTATTGATAAGGTTCATAAAACTAGTTTCATTGTTGATGCGCCAAGACGTGAGCGGTCTCGTACAGTGCGTACACCCGAAAATATCAAAGCCGCGGCTGAAAGTCATCGTCGTTCACAAGAATTGAACATTTACGTACCAGTTTACGTTGAATTTTACAAAAAGATCTTGGTATGACGCCTTACAGAGTTCAATTGGTTAAAGAGTTGACGCTGCATGACTATTCGCTACGTTTTCGCTTTGCTAGGTGCAACGAAAAACTGCTTGGTGAAGTCGATTTTGCCAAAAAAAAAAAATCATCTTTTCGGATGAAACTCATTTTCAATTTGGTGGGTACGTTAATAAGCAAAATTGCCGTATTTGGGACTCAGAAGGCTCAGCCTTGGTTTTACAGAAGCCAATGCATCCATTACTAGGGACTGTTTGGTAAGGCTTATAGAGCAGAGACATCATTGGCTCATATTTCTTTGAAAGTGAGGACGATGCAACCATTACAGACAATGGAGACATCCATTACGAGTGACTGTTTGGTAAGGCTTATGGAGCAGAGACTTCATTCTTTCATTTCTTTGAAAATGAGGACCGCGCTACTTTTACAGTCAATGGAGACACCTATTGCACCATGACAACCGACTTTTTTGTATCCACTCTTCATGGTATTAATGTGTACGATGTTTGGTTTCAACAGGATGTTGCAACTTGTCACACATCTCATGCCACAATTGATTTATTTCGTCAAACCTTTGATGGCCGTTTAATTAGCCGAAATTATGATGTCAATTGACCTCCAACAAACTGGGATTTGACACCGTTGGGGCACCTTTAAAGAAAAGTGTTATGCCTGCAAACTAGAGACAGTTGAGCCAGTTGAAGATCAACATTCGTAATGCCACTACTTAAAGAGTAGTTGCCTAGAATGAAGATCGCCTTGAGCTCAATATTTACAGCCTGTGTTGATAAGAATAAGTCATCAAAACACATACTTATAACATGTATGGCTTTAATAGATTCCATAAGGGAGACAGAGCACAGTTCTCTGTGTTGAAGCCGAGCAGCATACCGAAGTTTGTTGAGCCAATGGGATCGGAGAGGGAGTTATAAGGATACTTTACAAGGGCTGTAGAATAGATTTTTTTGCCGCAGTACTTTTGCAACTTTGCCTGACAATAATAATACAAATTCAAAGATTAGTTCAAAAATTTTTATCAAATATCAATCAAATAATAATAATTTTTATCAAATAATTCTTCGTCATCTGTTCTGTTGTCAAAAACTTACTCTTTCCTTTGGTTTGGTTTGTTATGCGAACATAACAAAATATTGTTACGAGAATGGAAATGGTGTAACACTGTTTAACATTAAAATGTTAAACAAAAACGCTAACAAAAACAAAATAACGGACTTGTTTACTTCATTAACGCAAATAAAACAACAACATCAGTATAACAAGACAAAGGAATAAACAAGTAAACAACAAACAACAACAATTCTGAAGGGAGATACAAAAAACAACAAAGAAGAAAACATGTATGAATGTAAACATGTTGTGAAGGCGAAGACTAGAACCTTCGCCTACGAGAACATTCATCAGACTGTTTACGTATACAGATAGGGGAGTAGAAGTTTAATCAGTCTTGTGTGAAGACGCGTTGCGTGTAAAGTTAACCAATTGTGGTTTGAAGATCTCCGTTACAAAGATCTACAGAACAATTGTGTCGTAATTGTTATTGTTTATCGCAAAGGGCATAAACAAAGGAACAACAAATAAAGCAATTGTTGTTGTTAGAATCAGTTGTGAACAGTGGCACACAAAAGTTGTGTGAATAATAAAGGATTTAATTAAAATTAAAGACAAAATTTATTTCAATTTTTTATTTGCAATCTACGAGCTCATATTTTAAACGTTTTTAAAAGGTAAAAACGTAACAATATTTGAAATTTATTTGATAACTTATAGGTCATTTCTTTTGAATATTTTGTCTACATTGACATTGTTTCACTATTTGATGATAAATAGAGAAAAATTATTCATCAATCATACGACCAATATGCTTCAGCACTGGACATGCATATTTATGTCTTCAAGCCACAAGCGATCAGAAACTTTTGTTCAAATTAAGATGGATATGCTTGTGACATTACAGACTATTATTGGATATATTCAATTGAACATCAAACCTTTATTTGATTTATAATTTGATTGTTATCCTAAGTGGTCTTTGTCAAACTCATTGGGTTGTACTGCAAATAGCCCTTCTTCTTTTTGTTTTTTTCTTATAGGCAATTATAAATTCATTTAATTACAAAATTATATATGATTTATTAAGTGTTTATTTGTTTTTTTTTTGTTTATTTTAATTTATAAATATTTCAAATTAATTAAACATCACTCATACGCCATGTGTATATGTTGTTCCAATACAATTTTTATTTCATTTCAATATGAAATGATTCCAATAACAACATTCACTTACTTTGTTCTTATTATTATTATTGTTATTGTATTTTACATGATTGTTTTGTTTTTTTCTATTGTTATATTTGCCAATGATATTATTGTTGTTGTTATTGTACATACATAACAAGTTAATAAATTTTATAGAAATTTCTTTCCTTTTATTTCGGTTTTTTTTCTGTTTTTTTTTTTTTTTTTGTTGCAAAATATTTAAACTCTTCATAATAAATGATGAGTGTCATTTTTAATTATAAATTAAAATAATAATAATAAAAAATAATAGAAAATGACAATTGTTTTCATATACAATGGAGAGTGTAGATATACACAATGACTTACAAAGATATTTTATTAGAGAAGATAGGGGAAAGAGTTAATTCACTGGGAAAAGTTTTTAAAGATCATGCACGTTCTTGTACATCAGCAGGAAAGGAAAGCTTAGGAGCGATAAATAACACTACACACATACATAATTGATCACTTCAACCCTTCAGTCAAGATTACGACTAGCTTCTCACACCACTTATGTTGTGTGTGTTAATTTTTTATACATGAGTGGCGGGACCTACAGTTTAAAGTTGATAGCGAACGATAGATTTTTAAGAAACTCTCAGAGTTTTTGCCAGAAATCTGCTGAAAGAAAGTCCTCGAAAAATTATTTTTTTAAATATTTTCGGTTCGAAATGTCTGACCTGGGGTTTGAACTGAGGTCTCACGTCTAATAAGCCAACAGACTTCTTACTATACCACGACGAATTCAAATATTGGCCATACCAAATTCAAAGCTCAGAAAATATAAAATTCTGTCTCTATCATTAGCATGGTAGTATAATTTCGTGGCATTTGTTAGTTCCAATGAATCCATAAAGTTTTTAAATAAAAATGGACTCTACTCTACTGGCCAAAGACAACGCCATAATCCTAGAAGAAAAGGCAGTAGAGCAATTATGTGAATATTGTAAGTCACAATTATTGTGTGGAAGCTTTAACGTTTCAAAATTATCTCCTTAAAGATCAGTAATTACACCATGAACCATTCTTCCTGCACAGTAATTCAATGCACATGACCAAACGCTAACATTTTGATTTAGTCCGAAGCAGATAATCTGGTACCTTCCTTAGGAACAGTCTCAAGTCTAAAATTCTCTCCTGTATATCCTATATAAGGGATCGATTAATGTCTCGCAGGTTCCAAGTATGTGTTCTAATGGGACATTTTCGCTATTATCATATACATTGGATTGGAACTGATGATTACTCCCTAGTCCCTCTTAAAAAGATAGGTTACTAACCTCAATTTATTCGTAAATAGTCTGATGGTTGACTCAAATCCTCCTTTATTGTGTTTACCTACCAAACTGTTCATTTGATTTGTTAAGAGGGTCTAATTGCATCCAATTTTGCACTCTTTCCATCTTTACGGATACCTCTTCTAACTGCAAATAAATTTATTGCAGCATAAGCAGGCTGACTTTAATTCTCACATGACGTAGAACTAAGCAGAGGGTAATAATATTTCGCGTATTTATCTGATTCAGCTTCTTCACACAATTGGGTATTATTTTCGAGTTGGACCCGTCCGTTCTTTTGACTTTTTCTCCGAATTCAGCACATCTCTCGATTGTACTTTAGAACAAAAAATATTACTTCTGTGCCAATATCTGTTATCGGCCCATTCGTATACTATAAAATGGTCTCTCTTTTAACAGAATATAAGACTTCTAAGTTCCTCCATTCACTTAAGCAAAGTTAGGAAGCATTTTCCATAACCATAAAATCTATTGATTCCGTCGAGGAGACAGTTAAGGAGGGATTGCCAATTCATTCGATTTATTGGGTTTGCCTACCAAATGTAGCATTTCCATTAGATCACCATTGCTTTGACAATCATGGTATGCATCCAGTTCATAATCCTTGAGTTATATCAGCATAAGTTTCCCTGAAAGGTTTCTGCATATCATTATGGCACATCTGGCCATTCCTGAAAATTTTTTTATAAGAGCCTTTCATTATGAATTTATTATCCTGTGATATTATCAAGTATATTACCTCTAGTTGCCGTGATATCTACATTGAATATTTTTAAATTTAAGAAGTTTCCTCCTCTTTTCGAAAATGGTACTATTGAGGCCACTGGCATGCACCAGAAACTTACGATTTTCTAAACAAAATTGTTCACTCTTGTGGCGTCTCGCATACGTCCTCACTTTGTCCTCTCTACCACTTTTGTCTCTGCTACGTATGGATATGATAATGGTTATAATGTTAGGTGTAGATATATTTAAGTTAGAAATTACTTTTCCCCTTTGCCAATAGAACAATCATATATATAAAATACAATACACACACACATACACATATCTGAAATACAAATAAATAAAGTTGAGTTGTAAATATTTTATATTATAAAATAGACAATATGGTGTTTCTATGCCCACATTACAACAATTTACACATGAACACCCATTTTACTTATACAAACGTACACACAAACAGACAAATATAAGGTCCGTGTAGGCACTTACGCCCGCTTATGTACACACACACTCATAAATATCAATCAATAAAATTTATCATGATAATATGACTGTTGTAGTCAGCCAAC
>QOCX01001175.1:28485-44228 GCA_005959815.1 Sarcophaga bullata | reverse complement strand
AATGCCATCCAGGAGGGGCAACGTGGAGGCTGTGTGTCAACTTGAATACAGCAAGACAAGGATCGCCACGTTGACCACAGTCAGAAACCTTACCTTGTTTTCGTGCAATCCTCCCCTCCCGGGATCCCCTTATTATGGCATTGAAGATGGGATTAATAATTTTAAAAAAATTAATAAAGCGTCCTATGGAATTAACCCTAAGATCCATACAAATGTAGATGGAAATTACCGAGCAAATAGTAATAATAGAACAGCTCATCGCTTTAATTTAAATAGATATAATCAACATAATCGCGAACCTAATACCCAATATAACCATATTAATGCTAATGGGCTGAGTAACAACAACAGGTACCAATATCAATATAATAATAATAACGGCATTGGGTAGTGTTCCGACCCAACACAACTATAACACTGGACAATACTTTACAAATAATCTTTCAAGCAGTCAGAATAGCCAACCTTTTTCAGAACCCATGGGTATAAATATTGTACAAAACTCAGGAAAAGTTACTGAAACACTATCGATCCAAGTAATTTTTAATATAGGCAATTCTATTAGAACACAAAGTAATGATTGTAATTTGTCGAATCTAAACGACGCAATACAAAATTTTAACTTTCAGGCCTCTGCGGCCAATTACTTTATATAGTAATCAACTCCAAGCTTAAATTTATGGTAGATACCGAAGCTACGCATTCGATAGTTAATCCAGGAATATTTAACCCAAAATTTAAAATGCATATCATACTTTGACGTTAAAAACCCTACAAAACAGTATAACAACCAACGTTATCTATCAAGTCCCCATGTTCAACGAATTAGGAGATAGTAACGAGAAATTATGTTTAGTTGAATGTGAATTTCATAATGATTATGATGGAAACATAGGCAATGATGTCCTATAAAAGCTGTTATAGATTATAATAATAACCAACTGATAATTAACAACAGAAACATTTCAATTTTATGTTTGCGGAAAAATCGAACAGTTAAATTTATTTCTACTATTGAATGTGATTCAATCCACACTAAAGAACATAGGAACTCTGCTGGGGAAACTGTTATTTCTGAAGGTGTTTACAATTTAGATAATTTTAAATTTGAGGTAGATTGTAGATTTGATTGTCCCGATGTAATACATTTGACTGACGATAATTCGTGGCCAGTTTCTCCGGCAAACTACTACTTAGTGGATGATGGATCATTACAGGAAGGAGATGATAATCGATCATATTCATTTGGACCAGATTAGAATAGATCATTTGAATGATGAGGAAAGATAATCTATGGAAGACTTTAGCACACTATAGCCAGTTATTTTACAGGAAGAACTCAAACCAAATGTTTAGAAGTGCAACCAAATCGAATAATCACCAAAGACGATGTACCGGTATTTGCTAAGGCATATAGATATCCCTATATTCATAGAGAAGAAGTGAAGAGGCAAATTCATTAAATGTTGGATAACAAGATAATTAAACCTTCTAATTCTCCTTATTCTGCTCCAATATGGATTGTTCCCAAAAAGGAAGACGCCAGTAGAATTAGAAAATGACGTATAGTTGTAGATTATAGGAAATTAAATGAGAAAACTGTAGACGATCGTTTCCCAATTCCGAATATGGAAGAAATCTTGGACAGGTGTATGTATTTCACCACGTTAGATTTAGCAATAGGGTTTCACCAAGTTGAAATCGACGAAAGGGACACTCATAAAACCGCTTTTTCAGTCGAGGGTGGGCATTACTAATTTTGAAGAATGTCCTTCGGATTAAAAGCTGCTCCCGCAACATTCCAGAGGTTGATGAATGAAATTTTAGGCGATTTAGTCAATAAAGTATGTCTGGTGTTTTTGGATGACATCATTATCTACTCCTCGTCCCTTCAGAAACATATAGTTGGTTTACGTTTGGCAAATGCAAATCTCAAAATAGAAATAGATAAATGTGAGTTTTTAAAACGGGAAACCGAGTTCTTGGGGCATATAGTTACACATCAAGGCATAAAACCAAACCCAAAGAAAGTTGAATGTGTTTCCAATTATCCCTTACCGAAAAACAAATAAAACAATAAAAATCGCTAAACCAATGACCAAGTATTTAAAGAAAGATGCTAAAGTGAATATCATGGATCTAGAATATATCAAGAGTTTTGAAACATTAAAAATGATTCTTATAAATGATTCAATACTGGTTTACGCAAATTTTGAAAAACAATTTGTTTTGAATACAGATGCGAGCAATTTTGCTCTTGGAGCTGTTCTATCACAGGACAACCATTCTATTTGTTATGCCAGCAGAACTCTCAACGAACATGAGATCAATTACAATATAGTGGAGAAGGAATTATTGGCGGTTGTTTGGGCCGTTACATATTTTCGACCATATCTTTTTGGAAGAAAATTCGTTATAAAAACTGACCATCAACCTTAACAGTGGTTATATTCGATAAAAGAACCGAACTCTAAATTAGTATGCTGGCGATTACAGTTAGAGGCCAATTATGTATAAGCCAAAAATATATCATCCTAAATTGAAGCTCAGAATTCAGCAATTTGTTAATAACTGTTACATATGTAACATTGAGAAATATGACAGAAAGCCAATTGCACAAATATTTAGAATTTCAGAGACTCCTGACAGGCCAAGAGAAGTAATACATGTTGATGTTTTTATAGTCTTCAGAAAACCTTGTTTTTTAAATTTATAGATAAATTTTCAGAATTTGCACAGGCAATTAAAATTGAGAACAGGTCGTGGATTTAAATAAAAAGGACTCTTACTCATTATTTGAGCATTGTAGGTGATATCAAGAAGATTGTGACTGATAATGAATTAGGTTTTAAAGCACTTCCTTTAACGGAATTTTTGAGAGAAAGAAATATTGATATTCATTTTATATCTAATAACAATCACAGTTCAAATGCAGACATAAAACGCCTGCATAATAGTATGAACGAACATATTCGTCTTCTTCGCCATAATCCAGAAAGGGATACGGACACAGTGGAAGCAAAAATTTACAAGGTTATAATGTTTTACAATAATTCAATTCATTCAACTACAGACGACAAACCTATTGATTCCAATAATGGTAATATAACCGAGGAAGATTTTCGAGGATAAGGAAGCAAATTGTTAGATTAAAGGAAAAAATTATATCAAAACTGAATCATAATCGGGAAAATTGTGAAGTTCAAGCTGGTGAAGTTTATTTAAAGAACGAATGACGAGGAAAGAATCATGCTAAGTTTAGAAAGGTGAAAGTAGATCGATTAGACGATGACCACGTTATCACTCAGAGAAAACATAAATACCATAAGTCACATATTAAAAGAAAGAAAAATCACATGTAATTTAATGAAAAGTTGATTTTTACGAATAGAAATACCATAAGTCACATATTAAAAAAAAGAAAAGGCACATGTAATTTAATGAAAAATTAATTTTTACGAATAGATTTGAATGATAACATCTGCTTTATTAACATAAACGCTCATAAAGTTGTAGAAAAAAAATTAAATTTGTAGATATATGTGGTTTTAAATGACACTTTCACAGAAATTAAAAGTACATAAAGATCACAAAAAATATTTACCATAATAAAAATGGAAATAAAAAAACACATATATTTGCAATATTAAAACAAAAATGTATTTGTATACAATATACATATATAATATTATATAATTTATAAAGAAAGAAATGCTATATATATTATATATATTTAACTAATATATACCATACGATATTTTTTATACCCTTTCCTTCGGAGCGTCAATGACAAATGGGGGAGTTATATGTATGTAACATATGAATACCCTAATTATTTCAGTTATAATAATAAGTGCGTATTTATTGCAAATAATTAACTGTTATGAAGTGTAAATACTATCATTATAATGTACGTATATAAGATAAGTAGACAGTTTTCATATTTGATTCATACAAATTATATGTTATAGGTTAGATCATGTTATAGGTTGGATCATACATTTTGTCATAGGTTTGATAACACATATTTGTAATCATACTTTCTATTATCTATTCTTGCATTTCCAATTATTTCATCATTCTTATTAAATTTACTTCTTCTTACTATGACTGATTCTGTATACCAAAACTTGTACTGTTATTTATAACATATATGATATTGTTGTAAAATCCAAAATAAAGCATGCACAATCATGATTGATCATGTTTGTCTTAATGCGTAATTTATAAAAAACATTTAAAGAACTTTCAATTGGAGATGTACAGTCATTATTAGTTCAGATTTTAAGTGTAGAACATTTACTTTTTGAAAGGTGTTATTAAAATATAAGACTACATAAAAAAAGCATTTTTATAATTAAAAATATAATTAAAATAAAAATTAAATAAAATTAATTAAGAAAATTTTAAAATTGTGTTCTTTTTTTTTTTTTTTTTTTTGATTAATTAAAAAATTCTACGATAAAACTTACTCCCAGTTCACATTCGTTGCACAATTACGAAATTAATTTTGGACCTTTGGCTGCAGTTACTACTCCTACGTCATCTGCATAGGCAATAGTCATACAGCATGCTCTTTCCATAGTCTTTCGTAGACTGTCAAGGTTCAGGTTCCAAATCAAGTACCAAAGTACAGCCCTTTGCTGTATCTCTCGAATTGCAACTGTGAAAATATTTAAAGCTTTTGAAATAGATTTAATACGCCTCACAGTGTTTTAACTTCATATATTTTTTGCAAAAAATTGAAGGAGTGGTTCCCGATCATTTAATTAATTACTGGTTAAATTACGAAAAAGTCGAATTTCACTAAAAATCATTCACGCCCATCCTACTTATGATTTCCAGAATAAATTCAAGTTCAAATTCGCCACACCTACAGCTCAGCTCTGTATAACCTATAATAAATGTACTTACTTACTTCATTGGCCATAACAACCCGATTAACAGATTGCGGCCTGCCGCAACACATCCTTCCAGGCGCCTCTGCTTCTTGCGCGCCTACACTAGTTGGTCACACCAATCGAAGACAGGGCTTCCTCGATTTGGTCCTTCCAACGGATACAAGGTCATTCTCTTCGCCGACTTCCGCACCCGTCTCGCCGGAACATCCTTCTTCATTCGAACGACATGGCCGAGCCAGCGCAGCCGCTGGATATTAATACGCTGCACAACGTCTATGTCGTTGAGGAGCTCATACACTGTTGTATCGGATGCGGAAATCTTCGCCAACTCGCTCTGGACCGAAGACATTACGTAGCGATTTTCTCTCGAATACTCTCTCCCTAGGGCTGCTTGCATCGAGGTGCCCGATTATTAAAGGTCCATGGGCCTCTTGCGCCATAAAGAAGCACGGGTAGATAAGCGTCTTGTAGAGTAATTAGTTTTCGTTCGCACGGGGAGAAGTCTCTGCTTACTCAATTGCCTATTGAGACCATAGTAGCACCTGTTGCGAAGGTTAGATGAATCCAATGAGCGCTTAGATCTCAAGACATGACACCATTTATGGTATCGGGGCCGCATGTGGTAAACGGCGGAGCGCAAGAATCACGCATAGAATTCTTTGACTAAACATCAAATATAATAAGTATTACATTATCGACCGTACTGAGAATCAGCTACGCCGCAACTTTTCTACTTGCTCGATCAACATAGGATACTTTGTTTTTGCTCACCCCACCCACCACCTAATTTTACATCTTTCTCGGACCGCGCAAATCTATCGCACGAACTCCCTTGTTCAAATATCTAATTCTATAAGGCAGCAGTAACCATCTTGCTTGTTGTACGCCCTCATTTGATGTCGTCAGCGTACCAAGCAACTGGACACTTTTACTGAAAGATAATGCCTTATGCGATGCACTCCCGCATTTCGCCAAAACACTTCTTCAATGACGATACAGGTGGAAAGAGGTCGCAATTGTGTGTTGGCGCAAGATAAGAGATCTGCTTAGTTTATATATTATAATTTGGTAATTATCTCCTCGCACAGTATGATCATAAAAGGTTCGGAGAGGTCCGAGTTTCATACCAATTGACTCGGAAGCTGCTAGTGAAACTCTTACTCACGTCATTCTGCATAGCTCTCCCTGTATCAAGCTATCGTCAAGAATCAAAATACATACCAGAGGTCTACTAAAGACATATGCGGCAAAAAACACGAATCCCTATATGGGGTACTCAAAGGCTTGCTTTTTGATAGTCGACAAAAAAGATTGGTGTGGTGTTCAAAACCTTGCTATTTCGTGGGTCTTTTCCAGGATTTTGAGGCGTGGGTGAATGGGGATCTGGTCGAATATCGATGTGATTTGCAGTGCACAGGAAGTCTGAAGCCTCTAGAGTGAAAAGGGAACCCAAATACAGTGTTATATGCAACGAGTCGGCTTCAGTCTCTCACACAAATACGCCTGCTAAGAACCTTACTAAATGCCGAAATATATATGTGAGTGGAAGGGCTGTAGGTTATACCCCTGTAGAGTCTCTGCGCGCAGACCATGCCGGTGCTTCTCTTCAGTGAGAGCCTCTCAGCCTGAGGGGCGGAGAAGAGACACTGAGGGGTGCTCTATTCGTTGGGCATATTGGTATCACCTCTATGCCAGTAATTTTGTAAATAAGCTTGCAAAGCTCGCATGCATTTCGCCATCTTGCCTGACCAACTCATTACAATGGTCTTAAATAATTTCAGCAGGTCTTCGGATGGCCATCCAGGACCTGCTGCTTTATTGTTTTTAAAGTCGGCTAACAGATAATAGCTGATTTGATCTCTTCATGGCTAGGCGGCGGAAATATCCACGCCGGTCGTCGACGATTGGATGAGACGCGAACATCACCTCTAAAGGCGTGGATGTAATAAGGTATTCGTCATCACCTATGCTCTTCGTGCAGAGCAGAGAAGTAGTTTCCCACTATAAACCTCAGGCACCCCCTGCGCGATCTGATAACCACAGGTGCAGTCCAATTTTGCTCTCATATCCTTGCAGGACTGGAGGACGCTTTTTTTAGTAGAGCCCTCAGGGTTTAGGAGAACAGCTAGTTTAACTTTTTGATCAAAACTTAGCTCGTGGCGTTATTCACTTTCCATCTCGCACATTATCGATTCACTCACGCTCGCGCCTTTCTACTGCACTCCCTCTCTATTGGGTCTGGAAAATGCGTCTCTCCTCCCTTTCTTCTCCATATCGTCATAAATAGTATATTTCGGTCGACAAAAAATGGCCTCGCGTTAGACCGGCAGACCTGTCAACGTTTTTCTTGTACGTCCGCGGCGTTTTTTCATATATTGCCTTGTCCAGGAATAACCCCTCATCTTTTTCCATATGATATTCCTATTGGGGTGTCGATCTCCGCGCTCTAAAAAAACAAGACTTTTTCCCCGAACTAGGTGCGCAAAGGGAAATGGGAAGTTGTGGCCCACACAGCTCCCACCAAATGTCCCCTGAAGGAGTAGGAATAGGGGGAAACGAACCCGAGATGGCGCCTTATCTGTATACATGTTTGCATAATACGGAATTAATGGAAACTAATTTAATTTAAAAAATTTCAATAAAATCTTCGAGTTGTTCATCAGATTTGATGGAATTTGTTTCACAGTTTCCTCTGATAACCACTTGAAAAAATGGCAGAACGTGGATTAGCACTGCGAAACGCGACGGACCGTTTTGATTATGTCTGATCTGCCTTAATTCCTTTGCTTAAGGCGTGAGTGTAACAATTTATTTTACGCCTTAAAAATATGCTTTGAGGTACTTACGCTTAATATCAATTGTGGAATACGTGTAAAAAGGTGAGCGGTGTAAAATGTTAATTTTTGTGTGAGAAGCGCGAGAAGTGGGTTTGAGAGCACTGGTAAACGAGAAGAAACATGATACACTGCTTAACTGCTAATCGCATATATATTGTGATTGAGTTGGTATGCAGCTTTTAACATTCTAAACGTCCTCGATGCTTATCAGCTCTCTCTCAGGCTGTCATACGGAGATGCGGGTGCAGACCCCGGTATATTATGATGAACTCGTATAAAAGAAAAATGTGCTGCCTCGTTAATATATTGTGTGTATACTCGCTGATCCCCCGATTGTTCTGGACACTCTTAAAATGTGCGAATCAGCTTCTAACTGATGGTTAAAACGTTATTACTGGTGAAAAACGCTTGTCTCCGCACCCTTCCACGTCCCAATAAAGAGTATTGAGAACTCCACCGTTGTGATCCCTAGGTATTGGAACCTTGTATGATTCGGTGTACCACGGAGCGCACATACCCCAAAAGTGTGGCCTTGATTGAATGTAGAAGATTGAAGCCTGAAAACTGGCCGCTATGACACAATTTGCTAAAATATGAACTTCATACCAAATGATATTAATACCTGGCCCACCCCGCTCTCGGCGGGCGAAAGTTCAAAACTAGCAACATACATTACTAAAACACTGCCCAAAATTGGGAAGCGGAGAAAAACTGGAGGGTAGAGGAGGTCTTTAAAAAATCACCTTCCATCCCAAAATCATCTTCACCGCAGACGAATAAGGAGATGCCTTTGACCAGTATGCCAAATTAAACGTAGGAATCTTGTATCCTTAAGAGGTTAAAAATTCAATGTTCTTAAAGGATTCTTGAACAAACTCTCAACAATCTTAACCAGCTTGAACTAGCCTCTTACTCAACAAATTAAGTTTGCTGGACGTAGCAATATTTTCATATAATTTTCAAATTCAATTTACTGTCCATGCCCTGCCAGTGAACCATAACAATTATTACTGAGCGCAGTTCGCTTGTAGACTGATCTTTTTTGAGCGTCGTTCGCGTGGAGGTGAACTGGCTTAAAATCTCCAGAGGACGATTTATGCGACGCATGGGCCGGGCATTATCATACACGTCCTCGCGATGTGTCAGCGATACGTATTATCGGCATCCTCAAACCACATCTTCTGCTTCTTCTCTCGCCGTCGTGTGGCATCGATGAGCATCAAATTAGCTGATGTTATTAGCACTCTTTCGCCCTGGCGTGGATTTGTAGCTAGATTCTTTTCGGTATCAGCAGGTCGTGAAAGCTCAGCAGACATGGTAGTGTGTACGAAGTCTCTTACTATGACCACGAATCGCAGCAATTCCGAATTTCGTGCCTTATTCAACATGGCGCTGTAAATACACATCGCAGAATGCCAGTGGCACCTTTTGCGATCCTTGTCCTAATGATCCATCGCCATTTTCCTGTGATTGGACAGTGATATATTGTCTCCAGTTACATTTTTCAATGAGCGGGTTATCCGCTCGCAACGCTGTCTAAATCGCTCTACTCCCTAGTGACGAGGATGGGACAATTCCACGTGCCTTATTTCTTTTTCTCTCGTACAGTCCTTTAAACAGGGTTTGCGGTGTAGTTGCATTTTAGAGGGATGCTTATAGAGGCTTGGCAGTTGTTTTGGTCTCTAGCATGGATATATACTTTATTATGTAGTCTCGAGTGGTGGGTTCCAACCTACGAAAATACCGCGTAAATTAACGTACCTCGCATGGGCGATTGGACTATCGCTGCATTGCATTAGGTTCAATTAGCGGGCATAGATGCCATCCAGGAGGGGCAACGTGGAGGCTGTGTGTCAACTTGAATACAGCAAGACAAGGATCGCCCTGGTGGTCGCCACGTTCACCACATTCAGAAACTTTACCTTGTGTGCTTGCAATCCATCCCTCCCTAAAAAATATACAAAAATATAAAGAATTTTTGTGCAAAATAGTAAAATATTTTATTAAACAACTATCAGTTCTACCACTATATCATTTAGTTCTAAAAGTTCTTTATGAGGTTGATATCTTATCCTACTTATATATACGAATCAGAGGGTGCAAGTAAATGTGTAAAACATTAGTATTTGTTAATGTTCTGTTGCATTTACTGGAAAATATTAATCTATACTTTCTGTAATCTTTATCGCATGTTTTAAAGCAAATCTGGATTTAATGTTGCGACAAACGATTTTCCACCAATTAGCACCAATGCACAAGGCATGTACTTGGACATTAGATAAAAACGATAATGAAGCACTACGACCAAACACGTCAACCAGAACCTAAAGTAGTTTTTTCAACAAGTAGTAGTAGTTTTTTCAAATACAAATGACTCCCACCGATATTAGAAATTTATTTCGAGGCCTTAGATGGTTTCGAAAAACATAAATCGAAGTATGACAAAATGCGAGTTCTAGGAACATGCTCAAATGTGTCAGTACCAAGATTCGTGTTGTGCAATTTAATGGAGCACGTTTTAAATGAAAACCAAATAGATGTAGTTTTTATTAATGAAACATTTTTGAAGCCCAATAACGTTTTTAAAATTTTAACCTATGGAGCATATAAAAGTGATAGATCTACACGTGGTGTGGTGTATTAATTAGGATTAGGAGTATTATTCCTCATCGGCAGATAGCAACATTTAACACGTATCTATATATTATAACAGAAATTAATGATCGACCCATCAGATTCACATCGGCTTATAATCTTAAAGGCACATCAAATTTTGCTGAAGATTTATCAAAAATCACACATTCGCCATCTGAATATTTTATACTCGGCGACTTTAATGCAAAACACACCACCTGGAATTGTTACAACAATAGCCCGGCAGGCGTCTGGTTATGCTATCACCAATTAAGAAATAACTTTTATGTTTGTTATCCTATGGATTTTACTCGTTTCAGTCGGTGTACTCATCCAACTCGACCTTTTACTATTGATATAACTTTAACAAACTTGACTTTCCGGTATACTCAACTCGGATCATGTCCCAATCTTCTGCGAAATTAATGGTTCTGTCATATAAAAGAGTGCTTCGTTACCATTATAGAAGTTGGCAAACTGGAATCTAATAAATACCTGGGTTGATGGTAAGATAAATTCGATTGAAGTCGAATATTGAGCAAATATTAGGAAAACTAACGATTATAATGGTAGACGCATCCAAAAACTTCCATTTTGTGAAACCCTATACCGAATTGGTCAACGTAAAAGATTCCGACGCAAACTTCAAAGATGTCATAGCTATTCTGAGAGACTAATTATTTCGAGTATCTTAAAATAGCTTACAATTTTAATTAATCAGAATGTGACTCTCGAGCAAAACAAAAATTGGAATAATTTACCCAAAAGTAAACAAAAATTTTGAAAGATATCGGAGGTAGTAAAAGATAAAATAACGGTGTTAGTGATTTGACACATAATGGCCCAGTTGTATGTGACAATGTTCGAAAAGCTAATATCATTACAGATGTTTTCGAAAACTCTCACCAAATAATAATGGCGACAAATTCAACAGCTCATGATAACGTAAACAAACATATAAGGTGGTTAGAGTTGCAATCAACGCAGATCTACCAAGTAGATTAACGACTATAGATGAGGTGATATTATACACAAACAGTATGATAAATAAAAAAGCTCCAGGAGTAGATGGAATTTCACCAGTTGTTATTAAGATGCTGCCCATTTCATTCTTTCGATTTATAAAAAAAATTTTCAGTTGGTATTTAAGAAACGGATACTATCCAAAACATTTCAAAAAGGTGTTGGTGATTTTAAAACCAGGAAAGGCTAAAAATTCTCCCTCTAGCTATAGACCCATTAGTACGCTTAATGCATTAGATAAAGCATTTGAAAAATAACTCTCCAAAGTTCACTGAAACCAACAATATCCCAAAAGTTTTTTTGATAAATGGAAAATTAAAATCAACCACGAGAAGACTCAGGCTATTATTTTCCCTTATAACAAGTCTTTGATGCGGAGATCTGCGGAAGTCGGCGAAGAGGAAGACCTAGTACCCGTTGGAAGGACCAAATCGAGGAAGCCCTGTCATCGATTGGTGTGACCAACTGGCGTAGATGCGCAAGAAGCAGAGGCGCCTGGAAGGATGTGTTGCGGCAGGCCGAAATCCGTTAATCGGGTTGTTATGGCCAATTAAGTAAGTAAAGTAAGTAATAACAAGTCTCCGAAAGGAATATATACGTATCCTCTTATAATAAATGGAACAATTACCTCAATACAGGATACAACAAAGTATCTTGGAATTATTTTTGATAGAAAAACTAAATTTTCGCCTACATATTTTATATACATGTGAAAAGGCATTAAAATGTGGAAAAGCGCTTTTACCATTCCTGAACAGAAAATTGAAATTGAATTGTGATAAGAAGTTATTACTGTATAAAATGTGCATACTCCCCATTATGAGTTCTGAAGAAGCTTCAAATAATTCAAAATAAAAATTTGAAAACTGTTTATAATTTGTCTGAAAGATTTTCCACCAACCGCCTACACAATAATTTTAACCACAAAACTGTTTAATGCAATTTGATGAATTATTACTTAGATTCGAAGATAAATGTATTAAATTAACTAAATCTTCACGGCTTCTGTAAAGAAGTTAACGAAGTCTGTTAAAATAAAATCTCTTAAAAATTCTAAGGTTTTTCTATCTTAAAATTGCTGCATCAGTTATGTTCTTTCCATATATTAGTATTATATGGACAGTAACAAACCTGAAGTACCAGTTATATTTTTTACCGTCTGAATTCTATGCTTATTTTAAACATATTGTAAGCTACACGAAATATGCATATGCAGATAGAAGATACAAAACTCTAATCTTCACCCTTAGTATAAGCGGGATTAGACTTACGTTTAAACCCGAAATTAATTATCTAGGTCTGATTCTTGACTCCCAACTTAACTGAAAAGTCATCCTGGATCTCTAGGACACGCAAAGCGGCCTGCGCTGCTTACTTCTGCAGAAGAGCAGTTGGATCCAGATGAAGACTCCGCCCCAATGTCACGCGCTGGATCTGCTCTGCAGTAATTGAGCCAATCCTCCTATAAGGAGTTGCTTGCCGGTGGACTGCTGTAAATAGATTATATAACATCAGAATTTTTATCATGCTCTACGTACCACTCCTTCAAAAGAATTGTTCACAATTCTCAGGTGGCTTCCAACTATGATACTTGCCAAATAAGCAGCCAAAATAACCGCCACTAGACTCAGTGCCAGTGATCAGTTCTTCTGGGCATTCTTCTATTTTGGAACATCGATTATCTCCATACAGAATATTATTTAGACAGAAGATTGTTCTAATTCCAAACAGGGACGACTGGATCTCAATATGGTCATATACCCGGAATCCTTGAATGTATGCACAGATGGCTCCAGACTCGATAATAAGGTTGATGGTGGTATCTTCTCCCAGAATCTCGATCTGTACATTTCCCTCCGACTACCGAAACACTGAGTGCGAGATTAACGATTAAGTTAACTTTAATCTTCGTAGTCAGTTTTTGAGTTTACTTAATCTTACATTTAATTTTAAGTTTACCCACCATCGTTGGTGGTTTAAACTTAAGATTAACTGTCGAAATTAGTTGACATATTTTATTAAAAAAGAAAACTTTTAAGTGAGAGAAAGACATTCTTAATTTATTTATTATTTATCAAAAATAATTTTTTTACTTAAAGATTAATCGTATTCATCTGTTTTTGTTCTGTGCAAAAGCAAATTGTTGTGAAAATCGTTGCCATTTTTGTTTATAAATGTGGCAGCTCTACAAGGTTTAAACTCCCACTCAAAAACTGCAAATTCAGTTAGCTTAAGATTAAATTTAACTGGAGATTACCTTAAACTTGAGTTTAAACTCGCACACAAAAAATGGCCCTGAATTGTTTTTCGGGCTGAGGTATTGGACATTCACTAAGCCGAACAATGGATGCTCATCAATGGTACTTCTTACACCTGTATCTCAATCTGCTATTAGATCCCTCTCGAGCATTACGGTCAACTCCAAATATAAATCAATCTGAGAACTATGACGTAGGTTGCATAAAAATTTATTTTCGAGATTTTTTCGTCAATAATGCAAGAATAAATTACTACGGCAGAATTGTTTAGTAAAGTAGTTTACACACATCAGCCGTTTTGATAAACCAAATTTGAGAAGACACGATCATAAGCACTAGCTTTCATGATCTCGTTGTCATTCAATTTTTCCTACATACGATCTTTCAATTAGCCAAGCAATTGGTAGTGTGACGATCACTGTCCCCAATTTTCTTTTTTTTAATTTTGTGTAAACAACAACAAAATGCAGCAGCATAATTTTTCAGAAAACTGGTCAGCTGTTTTTTATTGAACGACAATTGAAACACTCATTGAAAGTCAAACTGTTTACCAATTTCGTTTCATTATTTGAATATTTGAGTGTGCTAAAAATTTAAAATCATAAACCTATCGTCAAAGCCCCAGGTGATTGTCGATTTCGTTTCAATATTTGAATTTAGGCGTTAGTAGAAAAACTGTCAGCGTTTGAAATATTGAAAGGCAAACAATGATCGTATAGTTCCAGGGTAAGTGGGCGAAGCGAATCTTTCAAGCATGACACTTTCGTTCAATATAGGCTTTGGTGATCTTTAACACAAATATTTTTGAATCATGAATATTTTTGTTTTTAACTAGTATATGTTTTTGATGTAATCATGTTGCCAGAGTTCTTAGTTACATTTCTTAAATTTGGGGTTTGTTTGCTGTACACGCTTGAAATCCGTATAAAACCTAAAAACATGTGGTATAAATGTTATGAATAATTGGCAGCACTGTATGACAACTCTAAATCGACGTTGTTAATTCGCAAATCCTATATAAAACCGGACAAAATATAAGAAAAAATAAAGAAATCGTATAAAACGTTATTTGAACGATTTATTTTTCAAAATACATTTGTTTCTATTCAGCGACAGAAGACAGGTATTTTTTGTGTGACTTTTACAAGAAAGAAACTAAAATAACGTGTACCAAATCCCTTATACTTAGTGCATCAAAAGAAAAAAAACTTGTCGCGCTGCCATTTTCAAAAAAAAAAAACTGCATATATGATCAGGTAAATGTGTAATAGTTAAATATTAAGATAATCCCTCTTGTAAAAGTTACAGAAGTTTTTAATCATCCATGTTAAATAACCGATACAAAAACCCTTTCATTGTTAAGAATAAAAATATATATCTTCATACACTTTCTTTGGGCTATGACCACGACATCAAATTACAAAAATTTGTTTGTATTTCGGAACTTTCTATATCTTAAAATAGTGCAACATTTCAGTAATATTCGTAATGAATAAGAATGATTAAAAGAATTAAAACGAAGGCCGAAAAACAGTTGATATTTTTAAAATGTAACAAATATTTCCCCATTTCTTTAAATACTAGAATTCAATAAGGAAAAAAACTCGTTCACGTGTTTATGTATTTGTGAGAGAATGTAAAAAATGCATGCATGAAAAGAAATAGCGGAATCGACGTTTTATGCATTGCATGTGGAGTTTTATTTTACTATTTTACAAGTTTGCTGCGATAGACATTTTGTGGCTATGCTAAAGATGTAAACAAAAAATATAACAACTTGCTCTAGAATACACAGTAGGACAATATATAGAGGGTGCGGTAATTAATGTTTTATCTTTATCTTCTTTCCAGCCATTATGATGACTTTCTGTAAAAAAAAATTCGTCACTAGGTATACCGCTCACAAAGGCTTATATTATTAACGAAATGTAAAGAATGTTATGTGAGAGATCGTGGAAATTTTTGAAATTAAAGCATTGAAGTTATACAAAATAGTATTGTACAAAATAATAATAAATATAATATAAAAAAATAGTTACGTATATTAACTAAATTCGTCCGGGAAATAGACTCTAGTTTTGCTGAATGAA
>QOCX01001175.1:0-28469 GCA_005959815.1 Sarcophaga bullata | reverse complement strand
ACATTAGCCGCTGTCCAAAAAATACAAAAATGTACAAAAATTTCAGAATTGAAATTTTAGAATTCAGAAAATTAAAGCAATTTACAAATTATATAAACACTACCAAATATTAAAACCATCTACCTTCTGAATTCTAATTCACAGTGGGAATATATATAAGGCATGCCTAATAACTGCATTGATGTAAATCGAAAAAGTGTAAAAAAGACGTTTAAGAATTTCTGACATAATATGATTTATTCCTCATTTTCTTTTCATAAGCATTATATTGGTTAATGTTATGTCAATGTCCAATCGCTAAGTTGGTGACTATAATTCCCCACCTTAAAGTCCACTTAAAGAATATTCCAACTAAAAGAAGTACTGTTGAAACCGGTATTAATATTTATTTTCGTCTGTAATAAAAGTTTTAAAAATGAATAATTTAATAAATGAAAACGAACTACCCGTTCGTTGATTTTCTCAAAATATGTTCGTGTTGAATATTTAAGTCTTCATTTATTACAACTTTATTTTTAATACATTGTCCAAAATTTTTTTCAAAATCTGTTAATGGTTAACAATAAGTTAAATAGTTAACTCTCCAAAGTCTTCGCCTTTGGTAGAATGCAGTGATTAAAAACGGAAATTAACAGTTTTGATTGTCACAAAAGAAATATTGATATTAAATTTAGAAGATATTCAGAGGAAGCTTGGTTTTTTTGTTTTGAAATTACATAATTTTGTATGGCATTATATTATATACATATTTTTGTGTTTATTTTAAATATATATTGTAGAGGAATTAATTGAATAATGATTGAAATCGATGCCTAAATAATATTCATATAATTTTTTCCTTCTACTTTTTCAAATATCAAGTTGTATTACTAGAGGAAGCTTATATATAGGCAACATATTTAATAACAAGCATCAAACTGTCTTCAAATAGGCAACAGGTATCCGATTCTGAAAAATTGTCTCTACCTCAGGATCAACAGGCATCAGTTAGTGACCAGCATATATTATATACACCGGTTTTCTACATTTCTGGTAAATATTAAACTGCCTCATCCTATGGAAAGCAGCATTATAACAATTTTTTTATTTTTATTTAGGGAACGGTGGTTATGTAGCAGCACCATCTGCGGGTTATACATTACCCCAACAGAGTGGGCTGCATCAGCCAACTGTAAGTGCAGCTGTCTCTACCCCTGCTGCTGCAACACAACCTACACTCCAACTTATACACGGCATACAGCCAACACTTACATCTGGGCAACAATCCGATTTATATAAAATGCAGCCCCAACCGGCGCAAAATATCGTAAGTTTCTGTTACTATTTTAAAATATTAGTTATATTATTCTTTAGTTTTTACATTTTTATATGTCTTTACAAAAAGCAGGCATGCATTTTATACATAAGATCTCACTTATTAAAATTAATATTTTTAAGTTGAATTTTATTATATTTTTAAATTCTGTAATAAGAATTTGAAATTTGTTTTCTTTCTTTGGTTCTTAAACAGTCTTTAAGCTTTTGAAAGAAAATTGTTTATTGGTAATAACAAATTAATGTGACAGTAGTCAGATTCAATATGATCAGTAGTTTTGGTATACTTAGTAATATCTTTTTATTTTTGGCCGTAATTGAAACTGTAGTATGAACAATTTACTGTTTGACTAGAATTAAATATTAGTATTAAGTATATTCTTATGCTCATGTAATTAAATCACATATTTCATTTTGTAATAGTTGACAAAAATATTTATTCTCTTAACACTTTGACGCTTACTTTTGAATCAATGAGTGCACATAAAACACTTGTTTACAGTAAATTCTAGGAGCACTATTTTAAAATATTTTAATTAAAATAGTAATTTAAAATAAACAGTCGTAAAAACAACTTCATTTATTAGCCTAATGAGTGATAAATATCCTTCAAATAATTCTATGCTATAAAATATTTTGTTTACAACAACTCGTAAAGAACAGCTTCATTCACGTCAACTGTTAACAAAAATCCAAATTGATCTATTGACGTTTGGATGACATACATAGTTTTAATTAGCAATAAAATATCAAATGTTAAATTAAACCTCATCACAATTTATTCGTAAGTATGTATGTATGATATGCTGCATATGGCAATTTTTCCCACCTATAGCTTTCAATATTTTACCTTTTAATTTTTAATATGGCGCCAGTCAAAGATTTTATAAAAATTCTCGCTAATTCACATTTTTAGAACAAAGAACTGCTTTGAGTGGATTTTATGGAAAACATTCCACCGAGCAAAACATATACATACATAATAACCGGTGTGGTAATTGCTGTGTATGTCCAAAGAATGACCTCTGTCGAGAGTCCCTCATTTTTATCTATGGAGTTGGGAAATTAGCACTAAGTGAAACTGCCGTACTACATTTCTTCAGTATCAATTTTAAACTTACGCGACTGTAAAAAGGCTGGTGAAGTGTAATCACTCATAGTCAAATTCGCCTTAACAAAGCCTACCACATTTTGATATGAAGATAAGTCAGAACTTTCTTTAGAAAGAATGAGGTCGAGATCAGTCTATAATCACTAGGGCTAACGTGATAAACCAATCACATCTTCCCATCCATCAGGTGTAATACACAACCGAAAACATTCCTTGAATACATACAGATAACAAATTCCTAATATGGGAGAAACACCTCCTGGTCCAGGTGAATTAAAAGTCGCAAAGCTACTAATATCCCACTGGACTTTATCCCTAGGAATGATTTCCTTTACGTCTAGCATCATGCTACCATTATACACAGGATCACCTACACCCAACGGTGTGATATCAGTGAATACTCAATATTAAGTGTTTCTAGTCTAGAAGCCTCAGGCAACATCCTGCTAATCGAGCTACACCATTCATTCCTCAAAAACTCAACTCCAATCGAAATCATGTGGTTCTTGCTCGCTTAATTTCTTTCTGTTCTTTTAACAAAATGTTGAATAAGAGAACAACTCCTTAGCACACTTAGTTCCCTCTCCACAATTTTATCAAATTTGTTCAAGTCTGCAGGTTATCAGACTGTCATCCGAAAAGGAACACTCTTCTGAAAACCTACAGCCACTAATTATCGACCTCTCTACATTGGGGAGCATATTATACATAGTAAACCCATAAAGAGTAATGAAATCCAAAATGGGCTCACCTATATTACTACCTTTGTGCAGTAAAGCAACTAACAATTAGAATCACACAAATCCATCGTTATCAATATCCAGACGGCGTAGAGTATGGTGAAGGTTGTCTGAAATGGTTTTACATTGATGCGGATTAATCTGCATCATTTTCAACCTCCTTGATATTTCACATCTCCGATGTCCTGATGCCATACCCGTAGATGTATCCTTTGACACAGAACTCTCCTTTCTCTTGCCATCAGGCACAACACAAAACATTGATTTACTGCAATCTGTGAAGAGTTAGCTGAATGAATAGCTACCTACGAGCTGGTGTTCAATTCACTTTTGTACATGATATCATGATAGCTCAATCTTCTTTCCCAATAAGCGCCTTAACACTAGTTATTTAGTAGCCTAAAAATTTTCGGTTAAAATAAATATTATTTATTTGAAATAATACAAAAAAAAATATTAATAGTGACAATTTTCTATGAGTTAATGCCAAGTTCAATATGCGAAGTTTGAGGGATATTTGATTTTATCTTGAATAAGCTTTAATTTGAAACAAGGAGTTACACATCTTAATCGAAATTGTATTTGAAAAACTGGATGCGGAACCTTGTTGTTCGAGGTTTGGTGTAACCCGAAACATTGTTATAATTCCAAAAAATTCTTTTAGTTAATTTTTTTTGATTCAATTTATCCAATATGATATCTCAAGTCAAATGGTGTTTTTATATGTTCTGGACTTGATATAGCAGGCATGTTATTCATTAATGCAGGTGTAGGGAAAGAAGAAATATATATTTACGATAAGTGTGAATAAAACACTATTGGCATTTTACCCATATAAATATAATCATTGGTGTGTAAAAACTCCGTTTGTATCTGTACATGCATATTTTCCTTCTAATCTGAGCCCAAATCTTAAGATAAAATTTAAATACAGCTAATGTATTTAATTTTATTCTAAATTTTTTAAACATGTATTTGTATCTTAGATCTTTTCACTTTAAATATTCATTTAAAAACTTTATTATCTAGAAGAAAATATGTTAAAAATAAAAACAAAAGCCAATGACTTTATTTCATGTTTGATACAACTTGGAGTAGTTATTGTTCTCATTTGATTTTAAAATCAGTAAAAAAAAGTCAATAAGTTTCAATAAGTTTTCAAATACTATGACTCAGTTTGTCTTTTATTAGATTTCTTCTAAAAAGTATAATATTCGCTCAAATTTTAAATTTTGTGTTCCCAAAACATAAAATCCTTTGAGAATTCGAACTATTTTTAGAAGGGTAAATAATGTGATCCTGTAGTTACATAAACGTCATATAGAACAGTGATACCATTTGAATCTTGTCCAAATAAACTCTAGTGTATTTGTATTTATTTTGAATACAATTATTCAATATTAAGTCACAACAATTTAAATGTGTATAATCATAATTTTTGTATTCCTTTACAACCTTGAAATTTGTATTAAAAACTAAAAAATTTGAGCATTTGCATATAAAAAGAGGCTGGTATAATTTTCTTTTTCGGTCGTTTTTTCAAATATAAATAAAAACAAATCATTTTTTAAAAAATTTACACTTTTCAATAATTACCACAAAATTAGGTAATATTAACATTGAAAAACATGGAAAATAACATATATCTGATATAAGTCGGTTTTTTAGTCAAAAATAAAATTAAAAAAATTAATATAATATTTGATACCATTTGTTATTTGGCAGTTTTAGAAAAAAAGCACAATGAATTGGTATTTTTACAATATTAACAGTGTAACCTATAATCATAAGCGGAAATACTTAAAAAAAATAATAAATTGTATTTGTAAATTGGTTTTTGTGACCTTAAAGTCCATTCGTTTTACTTTCGTCTAGGTATTTTACAAAAAATGAAATGAATAAAAAACGTTCTAATTCGAATGCAAAAACTTCAAAAATCTCTGAAATTTTCACTTTCATTCCGATTGTGCAGTCAGAATAGAGAGAATTGTTTCCTACTGATACAGTGCTGAAGTGTAGAAATTACGTTTTGAGTTTTTTCAAATGAACTCTATTAAATTTCCTATTTTCCAAAAATGTAGTAGTTCATATTTCAGTATTTTGCTTTTTCTAAAATATGTCTTGTAGTTTTGTTTCATTAAAAATTTTTGTGATTAAGGATTGTAAAAAATCATGTTTGTTTTTTAAACTTAATCCTCTTAAAAAGAAACTTAAAACCGCAATTTTTTGTTATTTATGTTATGGACACAAATAAAAAAATGCCATTTGACATAAAATTATGTGAGTGCGTGTTTTAGTCATACGCGCTAAAGGCTTCTTTTGCATCGGGTGTTGCTTCTAATTATACTAACATTTGTCGCATTAAAACTTCTTACGCGAAGGCATAGACCGCGTTCCTCTTATGATGTTACCATCAAGTTAACCACTTCATCGGAAGTCACCTGGGATGCGATCGTTGTTTCCAGGAAATTTCGTCGGTATTCGTATCGCGGGCATGTAAAGAAAAAATGTTTCGCGGTTGCTCTTGTGTTCTGACATAATGAGTAACCTTCTTCCAAGTCGTATCTATACTTGTAGAGGTATGCTCTATAGCATCCGTGATCAGTTAAGAGCTATGTTAGATAGAAATTTATCTACACCTGTTTGTTTTTAGTCCATTCTTCTATATTTGGTATATTTCGGTCACTTCCACAATATTCCTTAGTGGAAGTGTCTCAATCGTGCTGTATCTATTCATAGCATAATCATTCACTTGTCTGAGGTGCACTAGCCTGTTCTTCTCCTTGTTAAATGAAACGCCATCCTCGCAACCGCCAAGGCTGCATCTGTAGAGTCTGTAGGCAGAAATTACTTTGAAGACAGATCTCTTGTAGGCCGCATCTGCTGCTATTCTATAGGTATTATTCATTGTCTTGGTTGTGAGTTATCATGACCAAATCTGTGATGTTATTTTCTGAAGCAACCATGACCAGTTAAGAACTGAGCCAAGGGGTTGTATTAGGGATAAAATGAAATTTTCATCTTTCCTTCAGACCGTTCTCCCATCGTGACTTCCACTTGCACATGGAAGTTCTACCGTTTTTATAATTACGGGTTGCCCAGGATCCTTGAGACGGCGAAGGTATATCCGTCTCATCTTATTAGGGAATATGTCTATCAATATTCTTTTTGCTAATACCAGTACCGCCTCATCTGATGTTTTCTTGAAACCACTTATCAGCCAAATCGTGCTTTGATTATACAGCGAGGACAGTTTCCTCATCGTCGTTCCCACGGAGACTGCTTCCGACCATAATGGGCAAGCATATAACATTATCGCCGTTACAACCCTCTATGTTATCGTCCTCTTAAATGGATTTAGTTCGTTAATATTTAGTATCATCCTCGTCAGTGCTCCTTGGGTTACAGATGCCTTTTCGCTGATGAATTTTTCGTGCTCCTTCCTCCCACCTTTCGTCGATCATTCCCAAGTATTTTATTTCCCTTTTTGATTCTATTTTAGTGTCCCCAACGGTCACTTCCATCTTCTCCACTATTTTCCGACTACTTATCAAGACGGCCTCTGTCTTGCCTTATCAAATCATGCTCCGACTTTTTAAACTATGTTTGTCGTCTCCTCCATTTCCTCTATGGCTTTAGCAACCGAGACTATGACAATATCGTGCACAAAATCTACAATTGTGGTCCCGTTTGGTAAGTATAGTCGAAATATACATAATGTTCCATAGTATTGTGTTTGTGTGAAAAATAATAACAATTAAAAATCTGCTACAAGAAATTATTAGCTTACATCTGGTTCAATTATTTGTTTTTTAATTTCCAAGTCTGATTACCAATTACGTTAACAAAACAGAATGTAAAATATATAACAAACAAATTACAACTGACGATTATTTGCTATATATTTCAAAAAAGTTTTTGTTAGTAATAATCCAATAATCTTGAAACATAATTCTTAATTTGAATAGTAGAACACAAAGGGAAACAAAGCTGGTTTTTGAGTTATTAAATATGTAATGTTTTACTGGGCAGTTTGATTCTAATTTTTGATTTACTATATTTTAATCGATTGTTATCATCTAAAAAGATTGTATATTACCTGTTGCGATGGGATTTTTTTAAAAAAAATTTACAAATATATACGTTGAAAAATATAATGGATTAAAGCAAATAATACAAATTTAAAGATTGTATAAATATAGCTACTCTCTATGGTACAAACTATACTGAAAACTATATGAATTTGTGGAAGTTTTAGTTTTACTTCATAATCAGATTAATTTTTACAAGAAAATATATATTCTATACATATACAACAATTATATGAATATATAGGCTTTTCTAACAGGGGCTACCGAACTTTGATAGTTGATGCCGGCCTCTTGTTTAAGCTACAGTGGTCAAATTAGTTCTGTTTAGTCAGATTACCATGGATGGATAGGCAGGGACCATAGACAATGAGTTGAATTTCATTTTCAATTTCAAAATTTATCTACATGAAAACCAAAAGCGTCCAATGATTCTCCAAAAAGCCACTGCTTGGTGTCGATTTGTTACGTGTTTAACACTTCGACTAACAAAACTGGTACACAAAAGCTTTTGAGGATGTGAATATATTTTTTGGAAAATAAAATTTTAAACATTTAAAAGAACAAAAAAAAACGAATTCTTTAGCATATATGTGTCGTCAGTTAACAAAGAGTTTAGTATACAAAAAAAAAACTAATATATACCTTTGCAAATTGATATAAAATATTGACAATTAATTCAATAAATGGATTTCATTGTTTATTTTATGCATTTTATGTAGTCTTGGCATATTGTAAATGTATAGACTATTTAATTCATATATTGTTGATCCAAATTTGATCATGTTTAATAATATATCCGGTTAGGTATTGTTAGGTGTGGCTGCGCACTATTGCTGAAGTAATCTAAAATTTTTCTTGAAAGAAGAAGGATAACAGAAACTACACGCGGGACACCCATATCTTGTTTAGTAGATCCGTAGGTTCTCATAGTAGGTAACGTATGATGCCCCATAGTATAGTTTGTACCTGTCAAATCTTATATTTTACGAAGATCTGTTGTAAACAGATCCATAACGAAAGGTTGCTGGTGTTTTTATATTTCCCATAACATTGCAACCATTCAGCCAGGATTACGACCTAGTTTCTCACACCACTTATATTGTGTGTATTAATTTTATTCATGAGTAGTGGGACATAAACTTAAAAGTCGACTCTGAACGACAACAAGAACAACGAAAACTTTTCATGGCAATTTTATTAAGTCTCAGAGTTTTTGCCAGAAATCTGCTGAGAGGAAGTCGCAGCAGAAATATTTTTTGTATTTCATTTTGATGAAGATACCTGACCTGGGATTTGAACCGTGGCCTCACGTCTAATAAGCCAACACACTACGTACTAGGCTACATACATATATACATAATTGGCCATTACAACCCTTCAGTCAGGATTACGGCCTAGCTTCTCACACCACTTATATTGTGTGTGTTAATTTTATACATGGTGGCGGGACCTACAGTTTAAACTTTTCATGGCAATTTTATTTACTCTTAGAGTTTTTGCCAGAAATCTGCTGAGATGAAGTCGCCGAAGAAATATTTTTTTCATATTTCGTGTTTGATGTCTGACGGGGGATTCTAACCCTGGCCTTTCGTCTAATAAGCCAACATACTACCTACTAGACTACGGCGACTACAATTATATGATTGTGATATTTATATCAATTATGATATTTATCTTATCAAACTAAAAATTACTGTAAGAAGTTTTCCAATTAGATTCAACACTTCAACACTATCGACTATTAACGCATAGTAGAACATAGTTGTCTTTTACAAGAAATCTCGTATGGCAAAGGTTAAAAAATAAATTTTCTGTAACAAAAAACTATACTTTCAAAATATATTTTTTTTAAATTTTAGAATTCGTAAAGGTCCAAATTATCAAAAACAAATTATGAATTAGTCGCTTTGCTTTCCTGATAAGGAGGTGAAGGTGAAGTTAGGTTAGAGGACGTGTACTAAGTACAGTACCCAGAGGTGAGTTGACCCATTGTACACAATCGTCCTTAAGAAGAAGGGGTGGACAGGGGAGTGATAGAAAAAGAATAGGAGGTATGGAAGGGAAATACTAAGCGGAGGAATTACACAGAACAACAAACAGAAAACACACAAGGCGGAGCGCGACTACACTAATGAAGTCGTAGCACCTCTCAGCCAGCTTAACCTAATAATAAATCTACGGAGAGCCTTGATGTTGGCTCTCGAAACAGAATTTAAACCTTCAAAGAAGCATTTACCAAGGGTCTTCAACCATAATCTATTAAGGGCTGGACAGTTACAGAGAAGGTGTTCGATAGTTTCCGACTCCTCCTCATAGCAACACCGTGCAATAATCCGGTTGGGATCTTTTCCAGATATAAAACCCGTAATAAAACCAGTAACCAACCTTAAGCTGGTCTTATTTAAGCCCAGCAGCCAACCTGTTCTAACACTGTCTGTAGAACGCCATAGATACTTACTAACATAACAACCCGATCCATTCCCCCAACGCCTCTGCTCTCCCCTCTGACCCATCCATTGATGAGGTTGTAGATGTGGCAGATTGGGGGATCAGGACCAACTAGTAAATCGCCCTCAGAAAGCGAACCTAACCTAGCGAGGGCATCCGCCGCCTCATTACCGTGTATTCCGCTGTGACTCGAAACCCAACACAGACGGATATGGTCTGGTCCAAAAGTCCTCAATAACTCCTTGCACGCGCGAACGAGCCGTGATTTGCACCAGACCGACGCAATAGCCCTTGGGGCAGCCTGACTGTCAACGAAGATCGTGTAAGATTCCGAATCCGAAGTGGGCCCACCAGCTATGGCCTCGATAGCCTTCAAGATTGCGAAAATATCCGCCTGAAATACGCTACAGTCATCTTTCAACCTTATGTGGAGTTCTAGATCGAGTTCCCTACATAAAACCTCAGCACCTGTAGCTCCACCTAACTTAGACCCATCCGTAAAGATGGGTATACGATTCTGCCCCTGGAGTCCACCACCATTCCATTCCATTCCTCAATACTTTTACAGAAACTCATCCAGTTGGTTCTCTTTGAACGCTTTATTTCCCTGTTATACTCATTAACACTGGATCTCTATGCAGAATAATCAACATCCCTGCCTGACCTTTTAGCCTTATTAAAGAGTCTCCTAGTACAACAGCGGAGTCTACGGATTTCCGACTAACACTCCGTATTAGGGGTATAGAAATATATACGTGATAGTGCGAGTCGAGAAGATCGCACAGGTCATGCACCACATCCCCAACAAGTTGGGATAGGTACACATAAGCCCCCACGTCGCGACAAGATTGTTATCCAGTCGGCGGGGGTACGCACCACTTTCTTCATGAAAAAAATTGTCAACATAATTTGTATGGCCTTTATTCACATGTCTTTCCATTACCTGATACACAACATTCTGCCTTCGATTTACCTCTTGCTCTTGACCAGGCTACTTCCTTTGAGGGATTGAAATGAATTCGAATCATACATCTACCTTACCAGTATTGTGTAAACTGTGTGCGACCTCTATATGAGAATGAATGGAAATACATTTTTTCAAAATTTTTAATGATGTCGCTTAATATATTGCATTAAAGAATTGAAATTAGAATTTGAGAATAGAAAATTCTCAAGTAACCTCAGCAAAAAACAAATGATGCTTTTAAAGGAATCCGTTTTAAAGGATAATCTAATTAAATCCACGGCAGCATTGTTTTCAAACCAATCAAACCAATTTTCTTCGCTTTCGAATTGAGTATTCAAATAAACTCAATGGTATCATATAGATTATACATAAATTACATATACGATTTTCCACTACAATTCTGTAGTCAGCAGTATGACCTGGTTTCTCGCAACTCTAACGATGTGTGCGTTTATTATTTGTATAGCGTGTATAGTAATATAATTGAAAATACCACTCCGACTGATGCTTCCACATGACAATGAGCGTCGGTAAGTGCCTAGGATCAGTTCGAAATTAATCGTATCGAGGACTTTATGCGGCCTCAATAGTCCCCAGATTTTATGTGGCCTCAGTAGTCTCCAGACTTTAATCTCATAGAGAGCACCAAATCCTGCTATTGAACTAATTTTGTGTTATACTTTGCAATGATATGGAATTATTGTTCTTAATGTCAATACTCTACATATCGAATTTAAAAAATATGTTATACATAATAAATAATAATTAAATAATTCTTAATTATTATTTTTAAAATATTCTATTAATACATTTTAAATGATAAGATTCATTGGACTGGTTTCATTGCAGAATTAAATTAATTTTATAATATACGACCATTTCTTTCTTTTTAGTTTTAATACTTCGTTTTATGTATTAGAACTTATTTAAGAATTTCAGAATGGAATATATTTTATCGAACACAACCGCTTATATTTTGATAACAAGGAAATATAGAGTAGAATAATAATAATAAATCTGTACAAATATTTCCAAATTTACACTTTGTTTGTAAACAATTACCTTGAATTTAATTCTAAAAAAATAATTTACGTAACCTCAATATTTATGACGCTTTTGATCGTCAGAATTTCTTGGGGAACTACAAATCTAATTTTGCGAAACTAATCGAAGATTATTTAATTTATCCTAATTCAGTTTTGTTCTGTTTTTTTTTTCGTTGTTGAGTATAATAATTTGTAGAACTTTATTTTTCCATATACAAAAAATGTTTCAAACATTCAAAAATGGTCCCATGATCCATACATATAAACCAAAACAAAACAAAACAAAAAATGTTTATTCATTATAGATTAAAAATCTAATAAAAAAAAATACACTTCTCATGCTCAAGCGACATCAACAGTCCTAGTTACCAAGCAGCAACAACAGGTATCAACGTCACAGAACGTAAATCAACTGCAACTTCAACAGCAATAGTGTAATATTAGTAAGGAGTTTAATGTGGTTTCAATAATCATGCCTAGTAACGCTATAAACACAGCAGGAGTGCAACAGCAATCTCATTATTCGCAACATCATGGCACCGCACATGCTTTACAGTATCATCTACCACCATCGGAACCTCCGGTACTCAATTGTCAAATAAATAAAAACTTTATATCACGACGGGGAAACATGTCGTTAACATCTCTTGCTCCAGCAGCTAATGGTATATCTGTTATTTGTACAACTAATGCTGTTCTAACCCTACATCACACTGGTCATACTGCTTGTACTGAACCGCTTAATTCTCAAACTGTTTTTAATTCGTCATCTCATAGGGCTGTAGCAGATTTGAGTCAAAATACGTCTGCAATAATTTCTAACTCTAATTTTAAAAATTATTTTACAACACACATTGATGCTAACACAGCTGGTTTGTTAATGGCAGCCTCCGCTACATATAAACGAAACACTGCTGAAGTACTTGTTCAAGACAACAGAACACCTCCAAATGTGTACAAGGGAAATGCACCAAATGCAACTGTGGCTAATCCAATGAACGATAGTGCAGCAAATCCTTTAAGTCTTTTATTGTATTCTAATAGACCTACAAATGTCACCACTCCTAATACACCCACAAGTCTTCCTACTGCAGCATGTGCCTCAAATTCATCCAATATTTCAAATAGAACCATCGAAGAGAAAACTAATGTTGGCCTTGATACGGCTTGTGTTTATTCTAGAAACCATGATTATAAAACACATAAATATAATTCATCAACTTTAACGCTCAGCTCATCATATAGTCTAATCACCAATGATAATATTAAAAGCAATTACCAAACGCATGCAGAGGTATAAGATCTTAACGTCTTATAAAATATTATAGAGACAAACGTTATTAGCACTATAGTGCCTGCCAATACAATTTCTATTTTACATTTAATAAATTTACCATCCATGTGCTGAAAATAGCACGTTTATTGAATTACAACTCACTATCACTTTTTAAAATCCAAATTAAACTAATGGAATAAAGTGGAAAATTTTATTAAAATGTTGATGAAAATATGGCACTATTAAAAACAAAAACAAACAGGTTTGCAAATTTCTACAATTTCTACAATTCTACATTATTCTACAATTTCTACATTATTAACTTATACAGTCAAATCTTGCTCTAACTAATACATACATACATACATAATTGGTCATAACAACCCTTTAGTCAGGATTACGACCTAGTTTCTAACACCACTTATATTGTGTGTATTAATTTTATTAATGAGTAGCGGAACCTACAGTTTAAATTCGACTCCGAACGACAACGGAAACTTTTCATGTCAATTTTATTTAGATTCAGATTTCAATCACAGTTTACGGTACTGTCATATTTTTGAAAAAGTTAACTTTATTTTATCATAAGCTTGTAATAACGAAAAGTTAAGTTAAAGGTGGCTTTAAAATTCACTTTAGCTACAGTTACCTATAACTAAACTTAAGTTTAACGGCAAGTTGTAATAATGACCCTTATTTTTATATACCGGACAAAACTTATTTTATGGAACATGACTTTCGTCAAGTCCCGTATTTAGCTTTTTGTTTGTTCTCATACAATTGATGCAATGAATAATATTCACATCAGATATCGGCAATGAATGATTTTTTCCCTGCTCGTAAGCACTGATGAAATTTTGAATATAAATAAGTCAACAATATTGAAATTTAACTACTCTCATTCATTCGTATTCACTACAACGTTGATTTATAAGCAGACGTCGGCACAAATAGAGCATGATAAAAATGTGAGTGTGTGTGAGAGGCATGTTGTTTAACCCAGAGGAAAATTGTTAGTAATTATTGTCTCAAGTAGTGTTCGAACATATGTTGTTTGCAAACTACTGAGCTTTTCGATGCCATTTATTATTCTTCGGAATAATAGATATATTTCACTTAAAAATTCAAAGAAAAAGCTGTGATTTTTTCCCATTGTAAAGGATAGCAATATTTTAATAGGTAGAAAATATCATTATGGAAAGATTTACATACATAATATCAATGTATGGAAATTTTGTGGTGACCGATTTGCGATACAGAAGACCATAAAATATAACCATTTGAAATATACGGTACCAGAATTGTATCAGTACAGTTGTTTCAAACGAGCGACATTGGTATTTTTCGCACAAGTGTTTATGGATGTGTAACATGAGTCATTATTATATTTTACAGATACCTGGATCTTTCAAAGGGTTATATTTTATGATTCTCTGTCTCGCATATCGGTCACCATAAAATTTCCATACGTTATTATTATGTATGCTATCCTTTACAATGAGAAACTGTTCTTCTAGGAATCTAAAAATTCAATAAGTTGATCAATGTTAATTTCATTGTCATAATTTTTTATTTTTAAATATATATTTCTAAATGACTATGTGTCAATTTGCATCTATGTTTATTTTTTTATTTGTGACATTGTAGTAAATGACGACTCACAAATATATGTTGTGGAAAATAGAAAAAACCTATAATGCTAACACCCTGGAGAGATTTAATATTTTTTATAAAAATCGAGACAGCATTTGTAATATTTCTCTACTAAACACTCAGATATATTCAATATCTTTAAAGCAAAAATAAATTCTAATTCCCAGTTTTTATTCCACATTTTAATGTAACTTTTCTTTGGGCGTATAATTGAAATACGAAAAAGTTTTAAAAAGAAGCGACGACAACCTGCTTCACTAAATGCTAACAAGCAACTGTACGGAATTTTACGCTTTTTAACGAACATTGTTGATATTCCTATGTGTGTAAAAAAGCCGAAGATGTTTGGTCACCGGTGGATTTGGGTGCCGACGTCTGTTCATAAGCCTACTCATTTTGATTCACAACTTTAAAAAACACTTATAATACTTAGAAATAATTCGCGTGACTCGAATCATTCATCAAAACTTACAGTCATAGTTATTGTTGCATTTACAAAAAAAAAAAAAAAAGACACATAAAAGACAGCAGCTAGCAGAGCAAACACACAATCTTCTAGTGAGTATTTTAGTGTTCGTACGCGATTCATACTTATTTTGTGATCTAGTATAAGTTGAGTCATGGAGAGTAGAAATCAACGAGTAAGTATGAATATGATGAGTACTTCAAACTTTGAATATGAGTAGAGATTTCATGATATTAAAATAAGTATGAATGCGTATAAGTATCAGAAATTATGAGTATTATTCGATTCTACTCATCTTTTTAAATACTCATTGCTTATCGCTGATTCACATTAATAAAACCCCAATATAACGGATATGATCGAAGAAAATTCGTGATTCAAAACAATAATTCTGCTATCCTTATTTACTCTTTATACAGTCGGGAATTTAAGGACACAAATTTTTTTCTAACTATCTAAATACCACATATTTCCGAAAATTTTCTTTCAACAGTGTAAATTGACAATTTTTGTTTGAGAATCTTGTCAGATACCAGTAATATTCTGCCAATCGATTGTAATTTTTAATATATAGATTGTCCTTGTCAGACGTAAGATCATTTTTTATACGCAACACGGTTTACACATGTTTAATGAAATATGAATATGTACAGTACAAAAGAATTATGAAAAATAGAACATCTGGTAGAAAAGTTGTAAACAGAAATACTGTAAGTAGAAATATATTTTTCGTGCTCTATGATTTTTTTATAGGTTCCTTAATGCTTTCAGTCTAAAAAGATTTGAAAAATTCCAACATTTCTGTTGTATGCCCCAAAATTTTTTTATCTAGTTAAGGTTAAACTTCTATAATAAAAATGTGAGGACAAGACGCTATATATCGTCACCAGTAAGTATATATTGGTCGTTACGACGAAATTTATAATTTAAATTTATAATTTAAGAACTTTTGTAATATAATTTTATTGTTAATACTAATAATTTGGCTTAAAGTTTAGTTTGATTATCTTCATAAAATCTGAAAATTCCACTCACGTCCCATAAATAGATACAGCGAAAATGTACTGTCCTTGAATGGGTTTCGCATGGTATGTTGTTACAATAAAATATTCTTTAACATTTTAAAGGTTTTATTTTTAGTTAAAAGAAAGTACTACTAACGGTATTTTCTTAAAAATAATATAAAACCATGAGCGTTTAAGGCTAAGGAGAAGTCTATATACATATGAATGTATTATATGTACTAAGTTTATCCGGCATAGTTATTTATTAAATTCTTAGTTTAAGTAATTAATATCACTTAAGTTATATGATATTTATGATAGTTACAAAAGTATGATTAATTGTTTAATATGTTTGCTGAGTTTCGTAAAATACATTGTACATAAAACTAGACCAAATTATTTACAAATAATGAATACAACCAATTTTTCGCCATAATTCTAAAGCCTAATTTAATTATAGACTACTAGTGAAAAATACTTGAAAGAAATATCAACTATTTTAAAGTGGCAACATTATTATTATTTTCATTTATCTAATAGTGGCACATATACCTATATCATAAACTATGTTGAACCCTGCCGTTTTGCGTAACTAAAATATACACTATTGTTTTTCGAAATTTTCTGTCTATCCTTTGATGTACAGTCTTAATTTTTTAACAAGAACGTCGAAGTTTTCTTCCTTCATATGCACAGAATGCATCCGTAAACTGAAAGACCCACTAAATTCCATCAATTTTTATATTCACCCCCCTTGGTAAACATATTTTCGTAAATTATTTAACTTTATTTTTACTGGATTAGTACATGATAATATTTAAGACTGATAGTAGTTTGTTGTACATAACTATATTGTACGTATGTATCGAAAAACTTTTATAAAGTATAAAGACATGTTAATAAGACACAAAATGTTATGTTTATCAACGCAATGCAAAACAATATGTCATTTTTCTGGGAATTTATGAAGGTTGGGATGTAGTGTGAGTACTTTTAAATTATTTTACAGAAGACTAAAATAATGCTGATTTTCACATTAAAATTATACTGGATGTAGTTGGTTTATTTAGTTTATCCAAATAGAAAATATTAAAACGTTGTTTTACTTAACATACATGTTCGATGAATCTATTGAAGTGAATTTGTTTAAAACCATTGACTGATCTTTGTTTGAAAAGCTTCTTCATGCCAATTAGACTCTCACGTCTTTTCTCAGAAACTTACAGAAGTTGTCACTCTCTCTTTGTTTTTCAAGATTGAGGTTCTAATTTGGAGCTCGTCTTTAACATATCAAGACTAGACCCACAACACTACTGCGAAAATTTTACATATCTGTTTCTCAGTTCTATTACTCTATGGTACGAATATAATTGTTGCATTGTTCGAATTTTTAAATTAACAAAAATTTTACATATTGGTCACATAGAGATGATTGTCGGAATTTGTTTTCATTATTACATAAATTACAAGTAAATGACATTAAATGGTATTGTATTTAAATTTTATTTATTTCATATATATTACGTTTTATGATTTCATAAGATTTATTTATCATGGATTTGATTGATTCGATGATTTTTTCTCGCGTAAAACTACTGTGCACTTATGTCTATTTGCCCCGAACAGGCACATGATTGGCATTACTGTAATTTGGTAATTTGTCCAGGTATGCGACTTCATTTTAAATTTCGGGTTGTAATGATGTTGTACCCTATACATCACGTTATGCAACCTTCTAATTGATTTGTAGATAAGTAATTTTGTTTCTTCTTTCTTCTGTTGTGAGCTGCCCACCAAAACCAGTTCACCTTCTATTAACCCCTTTGACTTGGCTCCTCGATCATATCTGTCTTCTGTTTTGTCTCATGTTCAAATCTTCCCATGTTTTCGCGTAGCGAGGTCCATCATCTCTTGCTGATACATTCCAAATTCTAAATCACCATTCATATTATTGCCTTGCCACCTTCCAAAGATTAATGCCTCTATTTGGTCGTCTTTCAGAAATCGGTTTTGCCATTCTCAACTTAAATGTGGTGGACTTTTTGGTTGTGCGGTTGATTTTTTAGTTGTGTTTTATGTTATTGCTGTTCTCCACTTTGTAGGAGTTTGGTTTTCCAAAAGGGTAAATATAGACAACTGCTTATTAGCAGTTGAGTCGCTGTCAGTTATAGAGTTCACTTATATATTTAATACATCCGTATAGGTTTAGATTCACTACAAAGCAAGTATTAAAAAAACTTGCGAATAATTCACAAGAAATTCCCCTTAACATCCCAGCTGTTGTCACTTAATGACCATCTGGACACACTTTCGGCGTTGAAAATATTGCTCCGATAACCAGACGCGTTTCTGCGACTCCTCAAAATCCCGACATGGAACAAGTCATTACAAATGCACCTGAGATATTAAACATCCCAGTTAAGAAAAAAATAAATCAATAGAACAACAGCGCCTAGAACTTTTGAGAAAGCAATGCGAGACACAAGTTAGACTTTTAAAAAGCATTAAGGATTTGGAGAAAAATACTTATAAAAACTATGAAATAAACAATCAGCTGTTACAAATTAAACAACAAAAAATTGTTTTATGTGAAAGGCAAGTTAATAAAACTACTGAACTTCACAATCTTACAGTGGAATGTGAAAAAATGAAAATTGAGAAATTGGAAAATGAAATTGGTATGGAAGTACAAAAACCATGAAATATTTACGTATTTTAACCACAAAGAGTGTTGTTTTTTTTTTCTATTTATTTTTTATTTAGTATTTTATTACTTATATACCTAAAGGTACATTAAATGTATAAACAATAAAGACTGAATTCAATTGAGTTACAAAAAAATGAATAAATAAAATAGTTTTGCTATGACTGAAAAGAACGCATTTTATTATTTCGAATACCCATTCCAATTTCCGTATCCTCAATATTTGAATTTAGGGATTGTGATGTCATATTTTCATTTTCCATAAATATTTCATTGGCTTGGAACTCCACTCGAAAATGTTGACTAGTGTTATGCAGAGCACAAGAAACATTACAATTGTAGTTGCTTTTTCGGGAAAATAATATAAGCCTCTAACAGAAAGCAGACAGCGAAATTTGCTCTTGACAACACCAATCGTACTTTCAACGATATTGCGTCCTTTCGCATATGTATCGTATTGTATCGGGCTTGTGGAGAGCCTCCGTCTGCCATTCGAAATGGTGTCATCAAGTACGGCCTTAGGGAGTACACGGCATATAAAAAATTAATGAAGACTTTAAAATTTAAAATAAATTTACCCAAAATCCAAGAATTTTCTTGAGAGTTTCTTTACAAATAAATTTTTAAATCACTCAAATTGAAAATTAAGGAATCATGATTTGCTCCAGGGTGTCGTGCGTCAACATATCGTACATTCATTTTGTAATCATACATCATTATAAAAAAAATAAATAAATTAAACTACACACTAGTAAATATGTCGATATGTATACTTACGATTATAATATTTAAGCTGTAATATCCTTTCCTATTCAGGTAAAAGTGCTGAATATTTTTTCTGGAGACACAATCCGCCCAATACGCCGGAAAATCCGCATTTAAAAAATATATACTTTAAAAGCATTTATTTCGTCTTCGCTCATTTCTGTTTTTATCCATTTTCTACAAATGCGATCCTCTATTGCTGGTAACACTTCCTTTAAAATAAGTGACATTGTGAATTAAGCTACTCCAACATTTGATAGCTCCGGTCAGCCAAAAATCGAAGGACAGCTCAGGTTTCTTTAAATGGTCCAGCACAAAACAAAATGCTTCTTTGTTCAGCCGAAAATAGCTAATAAATCTATAAAAAAATAACTTATAAATATTTGTTAATAATTTTGGACATTTCTTCGCACTGGCTAGTTCAAGAGGATGTAAATCATCGTAAAATAAATCCACCTTTAAATCCATTTTTAATTTACTTTTATTTCTACAAAAAAACTTAATTTTACTTACTTTTGCGTTTTCTTTTCTTCTGTTTCCAAATAAATTTCACAGTGTTACCTACATGAAATTGGAATTTCATACCGGCAACACCTGGATAATTACAACTAAAAAACGTTGAGTTCCGCAATATCAAAAAATAATTTGGTTAAGTGAAAGTTGGGTTGACTGGCACACGATAAAAGTGAGTTGAGTTGAGAACGGAGATCATAAATCGTTCTATTATCCCGTCTCTTCTAGTTACCGTGCTAAATCGAAATTTGGAAACCGATAGAGGCATAATCCTTGCTGGTATTAAAGTCACTTGGCTTTACTTTCCTTATCACAAAATTTCTCACCATGTGTTTTCTCTAGAGCAGAAAGCTTTGTACCTATGACAACCTCAACAGTTTTGCCTATAAAAAAAATCTTTTATTTACATCTTTTTTCCGCAACACTCTCAACCATCTTTATAACGATATTAAGCTATTTATCTTCCGCCTATATATAGCCTACTCAAAATTTAAGAACTTTTTCTCAGCTTCCCTTTATTCTATTATTTTATGAACTCTGCTAACTGTTTTGTCGCAGCTTTATTCTCTCCTGGCGATTGGTTTATAAAAACTAACGTCGTCGCAATGTCTTAAGTGGTAGCCATTGAACGGTTGGCGCAGACTTCCTTTTTCTCTTTTTTTTTTTTTGAAGTCATAGGTATTTATGTCGATAATGGGTTGTTGGAAGCCCTCTATCAATCTCATTCGTTACTCGCCTCTCACCTGCTGTTGGCAGGTCTAGTTTGACCAGTTCTCTTTCTTTCTGTTTTATTTTGTTTATTGAAACTCCATTTCTGACACCAATTGTTACGTTTTTAGATTTTGTAAAACATTTATTTCTCGTGGATTCAAATAGAAAAAATTATTCTTATTAAATTATTTCCGATGGTTACTCGTTTTAAATAAATACTTTAATAAATAAATACACACTTTAACTGGTAATACTGCGCTATCAATTTAATTCACGAGCTTTTTAATTAATGATCAAACTTCGGTATTCAATACCACTGTGTTCAAGACACACTTTTTAATACAACTCTCAGTTACCGACTCATGTCTCAACAGTTATCGATTAAGCAAGACTGGGGGTATCATCGTCCTACGCTCTATTTATACCCTTTTTATTTCTACGTCTGGAAACTTCAAGATCTTTCTTTATGTGTAGTTGTTGTAGTTTTGATCTTCGTTTTTTTTTTCCTTCTCATAATTTCCATAGAATTTGTTTGTGTACTTTCTGTTTACGATAATACATTGGCCTTTTGTTGTTTAATTTCCTTTAAAATTTTGTTACGACGTTTTATTTATATATACCTAATTGTATATTGCATACCTTTTGATTTGAAGTTTCTAACTTTTGGAAATGATTCACCTCGGTTAGTAATGATAAGAGTAATTGTTATTGTTGTTTATCTTGTTTGCTTATTTTTGTTTTAAGTAGGTTTCTAACTGCTCCAGAGCTCATTCAGCTAGCACACATATTTGTCTATGGTGATTTGGCTCAGCAGACAAGTAATTTGATGGGTGTAGTTTCAACATGATGACCGTTTTCAAAGTGAAAATCTGCAATTGTTGAAAATGTGTGCAAAATATAAATGGAAATTTATTATTTTATTTTATTTACTTCACTAGCAATGTTACGCGCATACAGATTTGATCTGTGAGATTGTTTTATTTTCACGTTTATCTGTTCTTGTATATTCTCTTCGTTCTTGTATATTAGTCTAAATTTGTTTCTGTATCTTTTTATTTTGAGCTTTACTGCGGAATGACTTCCCCATTATTCCCAGTTTGTTAGCTGTGATCAACACCCCATGGATTATAATAATGAAACATAATTTCTGCCGTTATTTGTCAACCATTTGATGTTTTTATGCTATATTTGATTTAATAAAAAATATTGCCTTTAATCCGGTTTTTTTTTTTTGTGGTTTTTAATTTGTGTTTTGATGTGTCTCTACAGGTAATACCAAAATACGTTTTTTTATTTGAAATAATAGGAATAAATGTTTTAATAAATAAATTAATTAAGCAAAAGTTTTAACTTAAATCAGGTGACTGCGCAGGCATAATACCTTCAACATCAATGTTGTGATCAATTCGATGTGTTTTTAGGAATACCTCTTGTGAGCAATATTGTGAATTATAATTTCAATAATAGGCCATATATGGTATTTACTTTTATTCTTCGTATTTGGTGACGTTTCAAATATACAAAATTAAAAAAAAAAATATATTCGAATCAAAAAATAGAATACTTTTAATAAGCTTTGTATGAATTTTGGAAGTTTGTATAGTCTTTGTTAAGTATAATATATAGTATTTTTAATAAATATAATCAATTAAAACACAACATTTACGAAAACCATTTAAAAGAACAATTATGCTAATGTTTCAGAACCTTTCAAATATTAAGCTGACAATAATCTTACATAAACGTGGAGTTTAAACATTATCAAAATTTGCAACAATTAGTGATCTTATTAACAATAAAAGTATTGTTGATACATTCCCTTATCACTTATACGATTACGTGCTAATTAAATGGTATGATTAGCTCAATGATACATACGTATGTTTTATATTACAGTTAGGTTGTAAACATTTTGTCTCATTCGAAAATAGGCGATACTGCTTGGAAACTTTCTGGTAACATTATATATTATCGAAAATTTTAGAGATGTTTAGATCTGGAACTTATAATAATAATCTTAGGAAATATTTCAAATTATTAATTTTTTCATCGTTTTATTTAGTAAAAGGGAACTTAAGCTGTATTCACCCATGGTTTCGGAACAAAATTTTTGTTCCGAAACATTTTTTTTTATATGGAGTTTGACGTTTCTCTTTTTGAGAGAGAGAGAGGAAGAGAGTAAATTTTGTTCGGAACATTTTTAGCTTGAATTGGTTTAATTTTAATTTTTGTTCCGAAACAATTGAACAGTGCTGCCAGAGATACTTCATTTTTATCGCAAAATTGAACTGAGCTGCCACATTATATTATATCATATTATATTATATATATTTTTATTATATATATTTTATTATATATATTATATTATACATATTTTATGTACAATAAAATACAAAGCATTTATTTCATTTTGTTTATTAGCGTTTTACTCTGTGTGTTAATGTGTTTACTCGGTGGTTAATGTTGTGTTAAGTATCATTAAAAAATAATTTAAATAGTTACAAAAATATTAAAATATGGAGCTAAAAGAATCCACAGCGCTCAAACTTATTTCAGAAATGAAAAAGCCGGGCAGAGAATGCCTATACGACCTGAGTAGCAAAGGTTATAGAAATAATCATCTAAAGCAGGGTCTGTGGTTGACAATTGCAACCTCTATTGGAATTGAAAGTAAGTGAAATTTTGTTGATAAGTATCAAAACTATTCAATAAGTTGTGTTTATTTTATTCCAGGAAGCGAATGCCAAGCACTTTGGAAGAGTTTACGACGAAGGTATAAGACGTCTAGAATACCGGAAGAAGTGAAAGCGAGCGCGTGGAGCTTAAAGGCTTCTTGAAAATATTGGTGAGCGAGATGGAGTGTTTTCAAAAGTTCTGGGAAGATGATGAGTAAGTTTATAGAAAATAATTTGTATCATAGCATAATTCTTTAATTATTCAGCCTAGTGTCACAAATTATGTGGACGGCAATACTAACAAATTTCGGGAACTATTCGACGAAATGTCGCAAGACCTAGAATACACTGAATCTCCCACTGACACCAGTCAGTCAAACCCAGCAATAAGTTCCCCTAAACAGTCTTGCATCGTCAATAATAAAAGCAGAAGGAGATAAAATAGATCCATATTTTTTGGCGCTGCAAGAAGAATTTTCCAAAGTAGCTGAAGACAAAAAAGTGCATTAAAGCTAAAATTAATGTCAATGGTGATTGAGCACCAAAGTTAGTTTTGTTTTTTGTTATTTATTTTTAAAATGAATTCATTTTTGTTATTTAGTTTTATATGAATGTGTTTTTGTTTTTTAATGCATTTTTGAATTTATTTATTTTTTTATTTCTTTTTTTGTTACCTATTTTTAAAATGAATTTATAATTTTGTTTGTAAATATGTGTATAAATAAAATGGGAAACAAAACAAAAAACAATAATAAATCGTATTATTTTTACCATGTGCATATTATGGTGTTTTATTTAATAATATAAATTAAAAATAAAATTGATAAAGGACGTGTTAGTCGTTAAAATAATTTGTGTATATATTTCTGACTGCTGCAGCTTCAGTAGAGGACCGGTTTGAGCCATCATTACTTTCCCTTCGCCACGATCCAGAAATGACGACACCATCTATGTCTTCCCTGTCAACAAGTTCGGGTTGCATATATTGCGAAGATGTCCTCTCCCTAAGGAAGTTATGAAGGCAAACAGTTGCTTTTATAATATTTGTTACAGTCTCCTTACTGGCAATTATAGGCTTTCTATAAATTCGAAAACGATTTGCCAATATACCAAATGCATTTTCCACTACTCGCCTGGCCCTAGATAGATTTTTGTTGAAATTTTGTTCTTGTGCTGGCATATTTCCGCTGCTACGTCCTGGATAAGGGCGCATTATGTTTTTTCTTAAAGGAAAAGCTTCATTAGCGAGAAACACATATGTGTCTAATATGTTAGTGCCAGGCAAAGCCTTTGCACCGGGAAATTTATAACCTCAGAGTTCTAGAGAATAGCTTTTCCAAATTTACAATTTTTAAAAATTCTACCATCACTGTTGTGGCTCAAGGCTCCAATGTCAACCAATATAAATTTATAATCGGAATCAGCTACAGCCATGAAAACGATACTGTGTGTGTGTTTGTAATTGAACGTTAGTGAATTGTGATTCGGAAATGCCTGTAAATAAACAGTTTCATAATATTGCTAAAAATGGCAATTGATATTTAATTACCTGAATAACAACGTGTTTCCCATCTATTGATCCCAAACAGTTGGGGAAACTCCAACGGTCATAAAAATCGCATGCAATACGTTCCCACATGCTTGTCGATTGTTTTGGAAATACGAATTGAAATTTCTTCCATATTAGTTCTGTTTTTTCCTTTATTATTTTCGATGTAGTGGATGCACCAATTCGGAAGCCATAGTATCCAACGGACTTCATTGAATCGCCACTAGCCAAGTATCTACGGAAACAAAGCTTATTATTAATACTTCAATATTTTCTGCATCACTTACCTTAAGGTTAAAGACAATCGCTCTACTAACGTAATGTGTTCTTGTTGGCGGACAGGCATTAGTATCGCATTAGTACCCAATATTTTAAGAATTTCGTCGAATGTGTGTTTATCCATACGATGGAAATTTTGTTCCGAAACCATGGGTGAATCCAGCTTTAAACTCGAAATTAATTGCTATTGCTTTATTTAAATTATTTTTTTTTTGTTTATTATTTTTCACTATTTACTATATAGCATGATGAAATTGTAATTTTAAATAAGTATTTTGCTAATTTTTATTATTTTATATGTATACAGTGTAAAGTTAATCGTAGATATATCACATATTTTGGCTATACTTAAAAAATTAACTAACTGTTTTGGTCCTTAGTTTCAGAATTTTTACTATTTATCCATTCAGCATCAGAATCTAATCGAATAAAGATTATGATCAGACGTCGGCACCAATTTCCCCCGGGAGCCGAATATTTTCGGCTTTTTACACACAGGACACGAACATCAACAATGTTCGTAAAAAAGGGCGCAAAATTGCATTCAGTTGCTTGTCAACTTCTAAATAAGAAGGTTCATGGTTCAAGGTTTTACAATGAGATTCACTAATAACGATGAAAAATGGGGAAGAATATTTGTCGAGTTAAATACGCTGTACATTTTATATATTCCACTACATATACATATTATTAGGTTACACATGCAAATATTGGGTTAGACTTGAAAATATTACTAATAATTTTTCTCTGTATTATACACATGACTCTCACAACTACACTCACTTTTTTATTATGTTCTCTTTTTGCCCACGTCTGATTATGATTATTAAGGTAATCTAAGGTGAAGGGTAATTATAAAAAGGGTTATCATTTTTAATAGCAAACCATAAAAATTAATAAAAATAATTATTTATATATAATTATTTTATATATAATTATTTTCTATATAATTATTATATATATATATATATAAAATAGTGTTTCGAAATTTTCTTATTATTCAAGCCATATCAGTTTTAAATTTTATTAATAGGCTTTACGTGTCATATTTTATTTCCTTTTAGTATGCGCCGCCCAATGCGGCTAACAATACAACAGCAAGAACGAATCAGCCAACAACTGGTAACATATATAGACAAAATCCTACAAGTCCTGCACCAAGAAACAGATTTGTTCAGGCCGCTACAATGTATCCATCAATGCATCAAAGTGTTGTGTTAAGACAGTTTACAGCACCATATGCTACACGTACACCACAATTACAGCAATGTCAATATCCACCCCAATATTATCCACAAATGTATTATCCGTATTATATGCCACCTCCACAACAGCAACGTGCGAGCGTCAATCCAGGAGTTGGTTTAAGCAGTGCAATGTCTGTTCAGCCTGGTGGATCTGTAAGTGGAGCAACTGGGACTCAAAGTCAGATACCTCTAGGAGTTGCATCTGTTGCTCCAAACACTGTCTTGAGTGTTGCAAATACAACGTCGCCTCAGCCAGTTGGAGTGGCACCGTTGGTTGGAATGCCACATCAACCGCCTCCACAGCAGCAACAACCACAATCAACGATTAAAGCGAAGTTGCGTGCGCATGCACTTCAGATAATCCACCCCGTTACATATAGAAATATTTTAGAGGATTTAAATAACGATAAGGTATAAAAAACACGTTAACGAAAGGAAAACTTTGACTAATCCTAATGTTTTTATAGAAAGAATCTTCTAGTATAACACCCGGTAGTACGCAATTACACACTTCTTTGACACAAACTAAAGATACAAGTTCAGAAACTGATGTTTGCTCAGTTTCGACAGTATCATCTATTCAGCATTCAACTACATCTACTCAATCGGTCGCAAAAATTCCTGAAACGTCTAAACCATTGGAAATTACACATTCTATTGAAACATCATCGCATCTACCGGATACTGCTACTGGTACACAAAGTTCTTCAACTGAGAGAAATTTTAAAGGTAGATTATGGTGTTCGCATGATTCTTTGTAAATACTTTCATCCAACATAGCAATTCTTTTAAGTGTAGTTTCTGTTACGTAACAGCAATTAGTTATTTGTAAGGGTGAACAGTTGGGTAGCGAGCAAAAAGGCTACGTCCTTCATTATATATTAACATTAATTAATATTAACATTAACACTACATACATACACAATTGGTTATTACAACCCTTCAGTCACGATTACGACCTAGCTTCTCACATCACTTATGTTGTGTGTGTTAATTTTATCCATAAGTGGCGGGATCTACAGTTTAAAGTAAACTCCGGACAACATGTTTTTGAAAAACTTTTTCATATCAATTTTGTTTACTGTACTGAGAAGTCGCCGAAGAAATATTTTTTCATATTTCATATTGTTTGATGTTTGAACTGGGTTTTGAACCATGGCTTCACGTCTAATAAGTCAACATACTACGGCCATATTAGCACTATTAACATTACTATTAATTATATTTATATATATTATTAACTATTATTTCATAGTACAATAACACTTCGCCCTTATGTAGTGCTAATGACATTGGTCAATCTGCTCATTGAATGTGTTGTCTTTAAATTTAAATTTTTTTATAAATTATAATTTACGTGAACTTCCCTGGATCAGGAATTTGTGATATCTTGAGTGAAACTTTTGAAATGTACCCATTTCTAAATATATTACCAATCACAAAACCATTAATTTAAGTCAATATACCGACTTCGTTGCAGAAGAAAGCATCGATAAATATAAGATATGAAATTACTGATTTCGGGCTAAACATTATTATCCACTATAATAGACATAAACATAAATTATCCACTATATTTAGCTTAGTTGGTAAAAACAATATCATGAGGAATCTCCTCATCCGCGGAGGTCATTGTAATGACCAATTTATGTATAAATATGTATGTAATTAATATTTATTTTAAACTAATAACCATTAACCCATTAGGTTATTCTGTATAGCGAAATTGGGCGTTATACCTACTCTTATAATATATGTCTCATTAGATTTTTGACACTAATTTCAAAACCAAAAAACTGTATTTTGCAGCTCTCTGATATATATATAATATATATCATAATATATACATATATATATATATAATATATATTATATATACTATATATATATACTATATATATATATATATA